>PVKA01052440.1:0-11714 GCA_004027165.1 Ctenomys sociabilis
GGAGGCTGTATGGGAAACTGAGGCTCCTTGGAGGGACAGGGCTGCAGCCTGACCCATCTTCGTCCCACAGGTACAGCCCTGACACCCGTGTGGTCCGATTCCCCAAGGGTGCCAACATTGGGCTGCGGCTGGCTGGGGGCAATGATGTGGGCATCTTCGTGTCTGGCGTGCAGCCTGGCAGCCCGGCCGAAGGGCAGGGCATCCAGGAGGGGGACCAGATCCTGCAGGTGGGTCTGCACACGGTGTGGGTGGCAGACGGGGCTTGAATTTGACTGTTTGTTTGTTTGGCAGAACTGGGTATTGACCTCAGGCCCTTACACTTATCCTACTGAGCTATCTCCCGAGCCCGGGGCTTGAATTTGAGATCCTCCAACCTCAGCTGCCCACAGTGCTGGGATGACAGGCCTGCACCACTGCGCCTGGCTAGGATATCGTAGTCTGACATAGTGTGGTCCCAACTCCCGTGCCCAGAGGAAACCTTTGTTTCAGTGACACCTGGCATCCTGCAGCCCAGGGGGTGACACAGAAGTCACAGAGCGGTCTGGCTGGGCTCTGCCCATAGTGGGCGGGGTCTCGAACACAGCCCAGGTGCCCTGGCCTGGTCCCCTCATGCACCCCTTCCTGGCAGGTGAATGACACGCCCTTCCGCAGCCTCACCAGAGAGGAGGCTGTGCAGTTCCTGCTGGCGCTGCCACCTGGGGAGGACGTGGAGCTGCTCACGCAGCGCAAGCAGGACAGTGAGTCACGGCCCGACACTTGGGCCCGCTGGTCCCCTGGGCTACTGGTGGGGGGACCCAGCCCGTGGTGAGGAGACGGAGGAGGAGGAGGTGATGCAACCGGAAGCGGAAGCGATGGACGGGGAGGAGATGGGGGAGGGGCGGGGGCGAGGCGCGGCCCCTCACGAGGCCCCTCACGCGGCCCCCTGGCAGTCTTTAGGAAGATGGTGCAGTCGCGAGTGGGCGACTCCTTCTACATCCGCACGCACTTCGAGCTGGAGCCGAGCCCACCCTCGGGCCTGGGCTTCACGCGCGGTGACGTCTTCCACGTGGTGGACACGCTGTACCCGGGCCCCGCGCACGGCCTGGCCCGCGGCAGCCTCTGGCTGGCGGCGCGTGTGGGCCGCGACTTCCGGGAGCAGGAGCGGGGCGTCATCCCGAACCAGACCAGGTGTGCCCGCGGGCCTCTCTGTATGGAGGGTCAGTTGGCTCCTAACCATCTCCCTGGCCGCCAAGCAGGTTGTTTTGTTTGTTGGCACTGGGGATGGAACCCAGTGAGCTACGTGTCCCCCCCCCCCCGCCTTTTTCTGTATTTAGGGAAGGGTCTACAGAGTATTCAGGGTCTCTACTAGATCTGGGATTAATGCTGGGATTACCCGGTGCCACCAAGCCCAGTCTCAATTACATCTCAGTGTGCCCCAGAGATGGGGCTGGCACTGCAGGCCCGAATCGAACCCCTGGCCCCTGCATCTGCTTGCATGCGCTTTAATCCACTGAGCTATTTGGCCGGCCTCCCCATCTATTTTTGGCTGGGTCCCAACTTACAGTCTTCAGTCTTTTTTTTTTTTTTTTTTTTTGGCGGTACCAGGGATTGAACCCAGGACCCTGTGCTTGCCAGGCAAGCACTTATTCTACTGAGCCATCTCCCCAGTCTGGCAACTTGCAGTCTTCCTGCCCCAGCTTTCCAGAGTTTTGGGATGACAGGCAGATGCCACCAAACCTGGCTTTCGCTCAGATCTGTAGGATAGAAGTCCTGAAGTCCAGGCTTGCGCAGCCAGGCTGCCACTCCTGAGGCTCTGGGGAGAACGGGTTCCCTGTCCCAGTGCTGCATCTTTAGCTTCTGTTGGACTACCCTTTCTCCCTCCTGTGCCCTCGCAGAGGGACCCTGGAGGACACTGGGCCCCGGGTAATCCAGAATGACTCTGTCAGGGTCTTCCACATGATCCCATCCCAGAATCCCTTGTGCATTGGGATGTGACTTTTTTCTTTTCTTTAGGTACTGGGGATTGAACCCAGGGCCTTCACACTGACCACAATCCTAGTCTCACTAAATTAAGTCATAGCTGGGCTCAAACTCATGACTCTCCTGCGTCAGCCTCCCAAGTGCTAGGATTACAAATCTGCACCACGAGGCCTGGTTATTTTTTGGTTTTGAGACAGGGTGTCACTATGTAGTTCAGGCAGGCCTTGAACTCACTGTATAGCCTAGGCTGCCTTCAAACTCACAGTGATTCTCTTGCCTCAGCCTCCCAAGTGCTGAGATTGCAGGCGTGCACCACTACACCAGGCCATCTTGGGACCCTTTGTGGGGTCTCAGAGCTCATATCACCCTCTTTCTGCTCCTGCCCCAGGGCCGAGCAGCTGGCCAGTCTGGAGGCTGCGCAGCGGGCCATGGGCCTTGGTCCTGGCTCATCCTCTGGCTCAAATGCCCGTGCGGAGTTCTGGCGCCTGCGGGGCCTTCGCCGAGGAGCCAAGAAAACAAGCCAGCACAGCCGGGAGGACCTGTCAGCACTGACCAGGCAGGGCCACTACCCGCCCTATGAGCGCGTGGTGCTGCGTGAAGGTGGGTAGGCACCCGCTGCTGGCCCCACAGGCCTGACCTGTCTCTCTTCTGGCCAGAGATGCCTCCCTCGGTTACACTAGCAGCAGAGGGAGAAGGGAAGGGGCTTGATTTCTTTACAAGGAATTCAGTTGGGTGTGGTGGTATACATCTGCAGTCCCAGCACTCTAGGGGCTGAGGCAGGAAGGTCAGCATGTGTTCGAGGCTGCCTTGGGCTACATAGTGACACCCTGTCTCAAGAAACCAAAACAAAACAAATGAAAATCCACTCTTATTTCCAGCAGGAAGGCATATTGTGAGGTGGCTGTCAGTATCCACCCAGCCAATCTACACCTCTACTGATGGCAAATATTAAAAACAAAAAACAAAAACTGAGCCATATATGGTGCCACAGACCTGTCATCCTGGCCATTCTGGAGGCCAGGGCAAGAGGTTCGAAAGTTCAAGGCCAGTGTGAGCAACTTAGTGAGACTCTATTTCAAAATCCAAACAACCAAAGAGGTTGGTTCTGGCTCCACAAAATAAAAAAAAGGAATGTCTCATTAATAATTCTTTTTTTTTTTCATTAGTTAATAACAGTGCCATTAGCTAGCATCAGGTTTCCCTTAGGGTTTCTTGTGTTCAGGGTCTCACTACTGCATTGGATTGTGATCTGCCTGTTTAGAGCCTCCCAGTAGCTGGGATTACAAACCTGTGCCACCACGCCCAGTCTCAGTTGCCTTCTCAGCATGCCCCAGGGGTGGGGCCAGTAGCCTGGATCTAACCCTGGCCCCTGTGCCTGCTTGTAGGTGCTTCAATCCACTGAGCTATTTGGCGAGCCCCCCTTTTTTTATTTTATCTGTTTGGTACAGGGTCTCACTGTGCAACTCAGACTCCTAGTGATCCTCCTGCTTCAGCCTCCCCAGCACTGGGATTACAGCTGTGCATCACCATGCCTGGATCCCATGGCCAGTTCAATGCAACTGAGGGCAGGACTAGGGCAGCATGTGGTGCTGGGGATCAAACCCCTGTCCCTGTGCTTGCCTAAGTAGGTGCTTAGTCTGCTGAGCTATCTTGCCAGCCCCTTCATTAATAATTCTTTTTTTAATGATTTCTTTTTTTTTTTTTTTTTTTTTTTTTTTCTGGAACCGGGGATTGAACTCAGGCCCTTGTGCCAGGGAAGCGCTTATTCCACTGAGCCATCTCCCCAGCCTCAATAATAATTCTTATATGGTGATAAGTTGAAATTATACTTTGAACATAGGGTGCTAAATTTTTTTTGGTCTTTTTGAGACAGGGCTTTGCTATGCAGCTCAGGCTGGCCTTGAGCTCACTGTGTAGTCCAGGCTTGTCTCAAACTCCTAACAATCCCCCTGCCTCAGTCTCCCAAGACTTGGAGATGGCTGGGATTACAGCCATGTGCCACCATGTCCGGCTGTGATTTTTTAAAAAGTTTTTTTATAGTAACCCTTTGTCTGAGGAAGTGCCCCCACACTGTGGTCTGTCTCTTCACTCTGTTGGTGGTTCTGTTGCTGTGCAAAAGTTTTTTAATGAGATGAGATCCTAGTTGTTGTCCTGGGTTTTATTCATAAAGTCTTTGCCAACACCCCTGTCTTCAAGTGTTGTACCTGTTTTATCTTCTGGTAGATTTATTATTATTATTATTATTTTTTTTTTTTTGAAAAGCCGGAGGTTGAACTCAGGCCCTTGCGCTTGCCAGGGAAGCGCTTATTCCACTGAGCCATCTCCCCGGCCCTATTTTTTAAAATGTATTTTAGTACAGGGCCTCATTATACAGATTGAACTTGCAGTGATCTTTTCTGTTTTTCAGCCTCCCATGTGCTGGGATGACAGGCTTGTGCCTCCATGCCCCGTCTCATTTGCCCTCTCAGCGTGCCCCAGGGGTAGGGCCAGCAGGGCAGGCCCAAGGATCCAACCCTTGACCCTTGTGCCTGCTTGCAGGCACTTTAATCTGCTGAGCTATTTGACCGGCCCTTCCAGCACCATTTATTTCTTCCAATAAACACGTCTGGCACCTTTGTCATAGATAAGGTGGCTCGCTTCCCTGGCAAGTGCAAGGGCCTGAGTTTGATCTCCAGTTCTGCAAAAAAGAAAAAAAAAAAAAAAAGATAAGGTGGCTGAGTGTGTCTGCAGTTGTTTCTTCATGTTCTAATTTGTTACACTGATTGTTGGGTCTGTTTTTTTTTTTTTTTGTTTGTTTGTTTTTTGTTTTTTGCCAGTACCATGCTGTTCTTATATCGTAGCTTTATAGTATAATTTGAAGTTGAGGATCGTGATGCCACTGCCTATGCTATTCCAGGTCTCTTCTTCTGGTTCCAAATGAATTTTAGGGTTGTTTCCTTTAATTCTGTGAGGTATGCTGTTGGAATTTTGATCAGAATTGCATGAAATCTGTGTAACAGGTTTTTTTTTGTTGTTGTTTTTTGTTTTTGGCAGAACTGGGGTTTGAACTCAGGCCCTTGCACTTGCCAGGCAAGCGCTTATTCTACTGAGCCATCTCCCTGGCCCTTAGTTTTTTTGCTTAGTTTTCAATGTAGAGGTCTTTTATTTCCTTCATTAGATTAATTCCTAGGTTTTGTTGGATGCTATTATGAAAGGTGTTGTTTCCCTAATTTTTCTCTGTGAGTTTGCTATTCGTGCATAGGAAGGCTTTGATTTTTGTGTGTTGATCAGCTAGTTTCTTTTTTTTTTTTTTTTTTTGGTCTTTTTTGAGACAGGGTCTCACTGTGCAGTTCAGGCTGGCCTTAAGCTCACTTTGTAGCTCAGGCTGGTCTCGAACTCACAACAATCCTCCTGCCTCAGCCTCCCTAGTGCTGGGATTACAGGCATGCGCCACCACGCCCGGCTAGCTAGTTTCTTTTGAAGGACAAAAATCCAGCTCTAGAGCAGTGTCACCCAGTCAGCCCTAGCTGCAAGGGAGCCTGGGAAATGTAGTCTCGCTGGCAGCCATGGATCTGGTTATACATGATACCAGAAGTCCACAGGGAGCCATGCAAAACCCTAGCTGTCTTTGCCACAAGTTGGATCCTGCTTCTTGTGCCCCACAGCCAGCTTCAAGCGCCCAGTGGTGATCCTGGGGCCTGTGGCAGACATCGCCATGCAAAAGTTGACCGCGGAGATGCCTGAGCAGTTTGAGATTGCAGGTAAGAAACTGCTCGGACTACACGTGCAGCATGAACTGGGGAGGCAGAGGCCAGCAGGCCAGTCACTCCTCCAGGGCACCTTTCCAGCTGTGGAAACAGCGATGCCAGTGCCGGGCTCAAACCCACAGGTCTCGAGCCAGACAGGCCCCTTTTCTGCGTGTGCAGTGCAAGGGATGACCTATGACTTGGCATGTGCTAGGCAAGCCCTCTCCACGGAGCTGTGCCCCCAGTCCATTATATTTACTTTTTAAATTTTGAGACAGGATCTTCCTAAGGTGCCCAAGCTGGCCTCAAACTCGCAATCAGCCTGTCTACTTCAGCCTCTGGGGTGCTAGACCCCACGTAGGAGTGTCACCCTCAGAAGGCTGGCTCTCAGCAGCCAGAAGGCCCTCCTTCCTTGGGCTCTTCTGGCCTCTGTGGACTCAGCACATCTAGGGAGCTTTTCCAAAAGCTAAAGTTGACAGACGAGTTTCCAGGAAAGGGAGCAGAGTGGGAGGCACCTCCTGGAAGGAGACCGGAAGTGGCCCAGGGGCAGTGGCATGTGCCACGTCCTTAGTCATTAGGGAAGTCTAAGTCTGCACCCACTGAGATGCCCCCCCTCGCTGGGTGACTGGAGTAAGACAAGATCAGAAGATGGTGGCAGAGTGGGTGTGGTGGTGCACACCTATAACCCCAGCACTCAGGAGGCTGAGGCAGGAGGAGCGGTTGAGAGCTTGAGACCAGCCTGGGCTACAAAGTGAGCTCAAGGCCAGCCTGAGCTGCATAGTGAGACCCTGTCTCAAAAAGACAAAAAATAAGGGCCCGGGGAGATGGCTTAGTAGAGTAAGTGCTTGCCAGGTGCAAGGGCCTGAGTTCAATCCCTGGTTCCCCCCCCCCAAAAAAAAAAAAGACAAAAAATTAAAAGAAAAGAAAGATTGTAACAGCTGGAACCTGTGCCTGGCTGGTGGGGGACACTGTATTGCTTTCTTCAGCAACAGGCCAGTCACTCCTTCAGAAACCAGATACTGAGGCTGAGGCAGAAAGATTGTGAGTCCAAGCCTACCTGGGCAACTTAGTGAGATCCTGTCCTTAAAAGGGGGAGGGGCGGGCTAGGAGTGTAGCTCAGTGGTAGAACACATGCCTAGACACTCCAGGGGTCACTAGGTCTATTCCTAGTACCCACCATGGTTGGGAAGAGGGAAGAAATCAAACACTACATGGGTGAAGTGACACTAATCCTAGCACTCAGGAGGCTGAGGCAGGAGGATCGCCACAAGTTCAAGGCCAGCCCGGGCCACAGAGTGAAACGCTGTCTCAAAAAAAAAAGTTCAAATATTGAATTACCATGTGCTCCAACAATTCCACTTCTGGGTGCCCCAAAATAATTGAAGGCAGGGACTCAAATGGATACTTGGCCACCCATGGTCCACAGCAGCACAATTTACAACCGCCAGAAGAGGGAAAAACCCACACGCTCTCTCATAGAAGCACGGGTACACCTAATAGGATTCCTGTGCATGCAGGGTATTACTTGGGGCACTGTGAAGCAACTGTCACTTTTCCTTTCCACAGAAAGCGTGTCTCGGGCTGACAGCCCCTCCAAGATTGTCAAACTGGACACTGTGCGGGTGATCGCAGAGAAGGTGAGTGTGTCCCAGCTGGAGTCCTGTGTCAGGTAGAGAAACTGGGGCGGGCCTGGACCTCCAGCCATGGGGCCTGGCCTGTTCCCATGCCCCACCAGTGAGGTCTCCCAGGGAGCCCCCATTGGGGGCGTCGTGTGGTGTAGGCTGAGCTGGGGCAGTGCCGAACCATGGGGTGAGTGCTGGGTCCGCTCTGACCGCACACCCTCCACCTTTCTGCTCTTGTCCCGTCTCCTGCATGCTGTCTCTTTGGTGTGTCCTCTCTTGATTCCCACCCCATGGGACAGGACAGACACGCACTCCTGGACGTGACCCCTTCGGCCATCGAGCGCCTCAACTACGTGCAGTATTACCCGATTGTGATCTTCTGCGCCCCGGAGAGCCGGCCGGCACTCAAGGCCCTGCGAGAGTGGCTGGCACCTGCCTCCCGCCGCAGCTCCCGCAGGCTCTACACACAGGCCCAGAAACTGCAGAAGCATAGCGGCCACCTCTTCACAGGTGGGGGTCGCCAGAGTCCCAGGGTGGCTTCTGGCTGGGTCCCTTTGCCAGGCTGACACCCTCCCCTCCTCCAGCCACCGTCCCTCTGCTTGGGACCAGTGATTCCTGGTACCAGGAACTCAAGGTTGTGATCCGGGAGCAGCAGACGCGGCCCATCTGGACTGCTGAGGACCAGGTACATGGCTGGGCTCTGTGGCTGGGGTCTCCCTGAGGATTGGGGCGCAGCTGATTCAGGATATGGCTTGTAGCTGAGTGAGATGAAGCTGGGGGCCTCCAGCTGGGAATAGGGTGGGGGTCTTGGCTCAGCCAGGGCATCCACAGCAGTGTCTCTGCCCACCACAGCTGGACAGCCCCTCTGAGGACAACCTGGACCTTCCCGGCCATGGTCTGGCTGACAGCTCTGCGGACCTCAGCTGTGACAGCCGGGCCAACAGTGACTATGAGGAAACAGATGGCGAAGGCGGCGTTTACACAGACGGTGAGGGCTACACGGATGGCGAGGGGGGGCCCCACACAGATGTGGACGAGGAGCCCCCACTGCCAGCCCTGGCCCGGTCTTCAGAGCCAGTACAGATGGAGGAAGACCCCCTGAGCCCAAGGGATCATGGGAAAATCACCACTCACCATGGAGTACAGGTGAGCAGGACTTGGGGTGGTCCCAGCAAGGGTGTCAAGATGGGATGTCACACAGGGAAGGGACACATGCACATGATGGCAGACCACAGTTTGTGGGCTTCAGAGCTGAAGTGTGCCTAAAGTGAAGCCAGTGATCAGATTAAAGCTAGAAGAGCTCCCCTTGGTAAGCAGATGTGGTGGTGCACGCCTGCAATCCCAGGACTGGGAGGCTGAGCTATGAAGATTTCTGTGAGTTCGATGCCAGCTTGGGCTACAAAGTGAGTTTGAGGCCAGCCTGAGCTACACAGCAAGACCCTGTCTCAACAACAACAGCTTCTCAGTAACCATGGACGGCTTCCAGATTGTGCGTACCAGGGGTTCCCGTGACCCTGATTGGCAAGAGCACCTGCCCGCGTCCCCCCTTTATCCATTTCTAGAGCCAGGGTCTCCAAGTTGCCCAGTCTGAGCCTGAGCTTGCAACCCTTTTGCCTCAGCCTCCCAGAGTGCTGGGATGATAGGTGTGTACCTAGCTTTTTTGTAGACTGTAAAGCATCTGTGAATGACAAGTAACACCTGACACAATGTAGATGCAATATGGACAGACCGGGTGGTGCACTGTTATTTAGAAGGGTTAGACAGAAGTCTGCATATGTTCAGCACGGATTTCCTGCTGAATATTTTGCATCCATGGTTGGTGGAGTCCATGCATGTGGAAGCTGAGGACATGAGGGCGGAGTACCATGACCTCTGTGTCACTTTCCTCCTCTGGCACACGTGACAACGACCCTAACGTCACGGGGTTGTAAAGACTCAAGTCCTCAGCCCAAGTCTCGGTTTACTGTAGTTGGATGTTTAGCTTGTTTTTTTTGGCAGAACCAGGGATTGAACTCAGGCCCTTGTGCTTGCCAGGTAAATGCTTATCCCACTAAGCCATCTCTCCAGCCCCTAAGTTATTTGAGCCTATTTTTTTTTTTTTTTTGTGGAAGTAGTCGGACATTTAAATGTTTACTCAAATGTTCATTTGTCTTAAGTGAGGTTGCCACTAGGAACTCAGAGATACTCCTCCCCGGAGCTCCTCTCAGGAAGGAAGTATTTGGCTTTCTGGGAGGCTGAGACAGGAGGATCACAAGTTTGATCCTAGCCTGGACAACTTTGCAAGACCCTATCACAAGACAAAAAATAAAAAAGGTGTGGGGTTGTAGTTCAGGGCAAGGGCCTTGGGTTCCATCCCCAGTACTCGGGGTGGAAAAAAAGAACAACACTGATGTCTTTGATTAAAACGTACTCCCTGGGGTTCTGCAGTACCCAGCCTGCTGCACGGTGCAGGCAGCTTGGTTAGGAGATGGTCGTGTTCTCAGCCCTTGGCCTATGTGAACTCGCTCACCCACATGTCCCTGGGGAGGCCGGGTGTCTTGCTAGCAGGCTGGGCAAGCTCATCGAAGGTCCCAGCCTCAATTTCACACTTAAAGTTCTGAACAACTTAGAAAGGTGGGGAGGCACTGTGTGCCCTGGGGGTCGACAGGAACCTTTCTCCATCCCTCCAGGTGGACAGGTGGCATCCCAAAGGCCAGCCGCGCCAGGACAGCATGCGGTAAGGGCCTCTGTGCTTGAGTGGGGCCTTAGCCCTTCCCATGGGTTCAGACAATGGGCCTGAGAAAGCTGTCTAGGACTGACCTGTGGCTTCTCGATGCTTGTAACTTAATGACCACGACAGAGAGCGACAGAGCCACTCCAGGCCCCTGAATTTGGGGCCAAAGGAATTAGGATCCTCTTAATGGATTAAAAGGCTTCTTGGAGGGGACTCTGGAGCTGGGAGCTTTGTAGGCTATGTAGGAGTTTGCTCCTAAGGCCCTATCTGTGCCTGGCTTATCTTCTCCCAGCAGTCAGCCGCAGTTAATGGCTGCTGAGTCTTGTCTTCTCCACCTGAGGTCTGTTTACTTCCCAACCCCTAGTACTTATGAACGGGAAGCCCTGAGGAGAAAGTTTACCAGAGCCCGAGACGCGGACTCCTCAGATGAAGAAGGCTACGACTGGGGTCCAGCCACTGACCTGTGACTCCACCTGGGTTGCCAGCCTGCAGGCCTTCCTTTGCCTCTCTGGACTCAAGATTCTGTCTCCCCTGCAGAACCTAGCATCCTGCCATGCTCGTGGCCTTTAATAAATACTATTTTCACAGCACTGGCTTTGGGAAAGGGCCGGGTCCAGAGCCAAGACCGTGGTCACTGAATAAGCTTTTAATATCTTACATTAGAAAGCAGGAGGGATGGAGTCCAACGGCTAAGGCATGGCACAGGGGAGGGCCGGCGGCCTCACAGGTACACAGGCTGCTCCTGGCCTGTGAGCAGGCGGTAAGTGGAGGCTGGCATAGTCTTGATGTGCACCTCATCGTGGGCCTCCGTGAGCAGCTCTATGATGCGGTTGTGCGGCATGGCCACCACGCTCTGCCCGTTGATCTCGATGATGCGGTGACCCACGCGGATGCCCCCGCGCTCAGCGATGCCACCCCGGAGGAGATTGCAGATCTAGGGGGAAAGGGGGATTCGGATTCTCAGGAGACTTGGCGGACTGGCTCAGAGTACCCAGTGCAGCCCAAGGCCCCGCCCCTCACGATGCCCCGCCCCTCACGATGCCATCTTCCACGCAAAATCCCAGCTGCTCCCGTGAGTGCAGTCGGCGGATGATGGCCGTGGTGACCGGCGGGCAGTGCACAATGCTGAGTGTCACCGACGTCTGCGGCTTCACCTCCTGTGGGGCGGGAGGTAGTGGCCTCACTTGGCAGCTTTGACAGGCTGCTGCCTCCCGGGGCCTCAGTTTCCCCACCCAACGGAGGAGACCTGGAACCCAGACTCACGCGCACAGCAGCCTGGCACTCAGCCAGCGGCAGCCCCACCAGGCTGGCCCCGTTCACGGCCATGATGCGGTCCCCGATGCTGAGTGCGCCTGAGCGCTCGGCCGGGCCGCCATGCAGCAGGTTGGCGATGACGGCCGTGGGCAACAGTGAGCCCCAGCCCGACTCCACCAGCGCCACGCCTAAGGCCTCCCCACGTCGCTTTTCAATGAGCACCTGGGACAGAGGGGGCTGCTGAGCTACTGGGGGCGTCAGCTGGGTGGTGGGCAGGCAGGGCTGCACCTCACCTCCCTGCAGTTCTCCTGGTTGGAGAAGTGAGCCAGGTCGCCGTTGTGCAGGTGGCCGGGGCCGGCACCCCCCTGGCCGGGCCGTGTGCCCACCTGGCTTGGGTCGATGCCGCTGTCACGCAGGAATTGGCTGTAGGCCACCGCGAAG
>PVKA01052441.1:0-11714 GCA_004027165.1 Ctenomys sociabilis
CACCTGCAACCAGGAGCAGGGGCCAGGCCAGCCCCGCCCCCCAGGATGTGCTGAGACAGCAATTGAGACTGGGCATGGTGGCACACAGCTATAATCTCAGTTCTTGGGAGACTGTAGACAGGAGAATCACTATGAGTCTGAACACCCTGTAAGCCCTTCCCTAAAACACAAAAAAATAAAGTATAAGATGAAGTGCTATTAAATTCTTCTTAAAATACTCTCACTTGCTTCACACTTATCCCATCATTCTTGTTAGTTTCTGAAGCAGTTCTAGAAGTCCTTCTTTAAATTTTTGTAAAGAATAAAAACTAGTAAAAGAAAACACATTAGAAATGATAAAGAGGGGCCGGCCAGATAGCTCAACAGATTACAGCTACTGCTTAGGCAGATGCAGGAACCAGGATTCGATTCCTGGCCTGCCACGCTGGCCCTACCCCTGAGGGCACGCTGAGACTTCGATTGAAAATGAGTGTGATGGCGTGCGCCTGTAATCCCAGTGCTTGGTAGGCTGAAAACAGGAGAATCATTACAAGTTCAATCTGTAGTGAGACCATGTAGACCCTGTATTAAACACATTTAAAAAAAAAAAAAGAAAAAAGAAAAAAGAAATGATACAGGAGGGGGCCAGGGAAATAGCTCAGCAGAATAAGCGTTTGCCTAGAAAGTGCAAAGGCCTGAGTTCAATCCCTAGTTCCGGAAAAAAAAAAAAAAAAAAAGAAATGATACAGGAGCTGGGGAGATAGCTCAGAGGCATAAGTACCTACCTGGTAAGCACAAGGACACGAGTTTGGTACCCAGCCCTGCATGCCATGCAGTCTTGGTGCCCACCATGCAGCCCCAGAACCAGGTGTGGTGGTGCAAACTTGTAATCCCAGCACTCAGGATTGAGACAGGAGGATCTCTGTGAGTTTGAGACTAGCCTGCGGGCTACAAAAGCAAGGACAAGGCCAGTCTGAGCTATGGAGTGAGACCTTGTCTAAAGAAAAAAAAAGATACAGAATTTCACTAAACAAAATAATAAGAATTCAGGGCCGGCGGTATAGCTCATCGGACTAAGCGCTTGCTTAGGTAAGCGCAGGGACCAGTGTTCGATCCTTGGTTCCCCAAGCCGCGCCGGCCCCGCCTTCGGGTGCGCTGAGCCGGCGATGCAATCCGGGCATGGTGGCGCGCGCCTGTAATCCCAGCACATGGGAGGCAAAAAGCAGGAAGATCACTATGAATGTGGGCTGCATGCATAGTGAGACCCTGCACCAAAAAAACAGAAAAAAGCAAAATAATAAGAATTCAACAATGGTTGTTATATTGCATAATGTTGTCAAAGTTTGTGCTGCTGAGACTGCCTGTCTCGCATTAACTCAACATGTTGGCGTTTCATGGTCATTTTGACCCTGGAAAGGAACCGGAAGTCGCCTGGTGCAGACGTGGCGCAGAAGGTGAGTGAGGATCCCGACTTAGCGCAAGCCAGCTTCCCGCTGGAGGCGTTTGGCAACAGGACTCACCATGTCATTTTCATCACACCTTATAAATACACTCACAGAAGAGGGCTTCCAGAATTGCTCCAGAAAGTGCAACAATGGGATAAGAAAGGAAAGAAAAGACAAGGATATAGAAGAAGAAAAAAGGGGGGACACAAAACTTTCATAAATGAGGAAGGGAAGGATTGGAAAGGGGGAAGATGATTAGGAAAGAAAGAAAACTCAACGTATATCATGTAGAGGCACAAATTCCCCATGATGAATGTGATCATTATGTATATCTAAAACGTACCAATAAAATAAAATTTTAAAAATCAAAGGTCTGGGGAGATGGCTCAGTGGAATAAGCGCTTCCTTGGCAAGCGCAAGGGCCTGAGTTCAATCCCTGGTTCCGCCAAAAAAAAAAAAAAAAAAAAAAAAAAATACTAAGACCCAAGGGCCCGCCTGATAGCTCAGCAGCCTGCTTAGGCAGATCCCATGCATGCTGTGCCTCCCCCCACTGTGCCCCTCTCCCCAGCGCAGGGCACGCTGAGATGGCGATTGAGACTGGGCATGGTGGCGCGCGTCTGTAATCCTAGCTCTTGGGAGGCTGAAAACCGGAGAATCACTAGGAGTCCGATCTATGTATTGAGACCCTGTAGATCCTGTCCTAAGTACAGAAAAATAAATAAATAAAAAGACCTAAAAAAAGAACAATGAGATAAGTACGTTAGAAGTGAGGAGCACTTTGCAGGGTTATTAATGGCAATGTATCTTTTACCCTAACAACTTTTTTTATTTCCCATGTAGGCATTCATTGTATTTTTTGTTGCTGTTGCCTGTTTTGTTTTTGTATTTTAGCACACGCTATGTAGATCCGACTGTAGTGAGTGCTACGTCTACCAGTCTCAATGTGCCCTGGGGGCGGGGCCAGCACAGCCTGCAGGGGATGAACCCTGCCGCTGCAACTGCTTAAGTAGGCACTTCAATCCGATGAGCTATTTGGCCAGCCCTCGCTGTGTTTTTTTAATTGTACCCTATACAAGCTCCCATCCCTCCTGTGAGACAAAATAAAACTATCTCCAGATATGGCGAAAGCCCCTCGTGGGGAACAGGCACTGCTGGGGGTTGTGTGCCAGTAAACCGGGTGACCATCAGTAAGGATGTGAGTGGGCTGTTGGACTTGACAGCACAGGTGGCCTGCCCAGAGCAGCACAGGACAGAGGCAAGGACTGTCCATCCTGCCAGGCCCCTCAGGGTCGCAGCCCAGGAGTGCAGCCCGAGGTGCTCCATCCCCAAGCGTGTTCACCCAGAAGTTTGTCATCTGCTGGAGCAAACAGGGACAAGGGAACTATTACTCCTCTGTGATTGGAGGAGACAATAGTGTCATTTCCTCAGGGCATGGAGCATGCACAGAAAGAGATGGGACTTGCCTTTGACACAGGGTACCTGAAGGGACAGAATTTTATTTTTAACCAGGAGGGAAAGAAAAATGCTGTGTCCGCACTCTCTGAATGCCCCAGGCCCAAGCGCAAGGTGGGAGACATAGAACTTTAGGAAATATTTCACTAGAATCAAAGGAACCTGCTGCCTCCCTCCCCTGAGAATTCTACCCAAGGAGCTGACCATCCTGGATTTGATCAGTCCCATTTCTCTGCCATATAACCATGGGAAAATTGGTTTCTGTGTCCCATAAAATAGGAATCCCCCTGGCAGCAGGTGCAGGGGACCTCCAGTCAGCGCTTGGCAAGGTTTGTTCATTCATCTTTTATTATTACCAAATCGCTGAGCCAAGCCTCCCATCAAATACACAGGAATTTAAGGCTCAAACTTAGATTTTCCGCCTCTAAATTCTGGGCTCTCAACCTTGGCTGGACACACTTGGGAGGTTCCTCATGCCCAGATCCCACAGAGGCTGTGACTTAATTTCCCTGGGAAGCAATCTGGTCATAAAAGCTGTTAAACAAACCCCCCAGGTGTTCTAACATGGAGCCCGCAATCCGTCATCACACTGTAACTCAGAGGCTTCCAAATCCCCCAGGATCGCAGCGTCTGTCTTCTAGGCTTATTTCTCTTAGCACAATGACCTCTAGGTTTGTCCATGTTGCAGTGTGCTATGTCACTTATGCGTGGCTGCGGCATAGCTGGGGATGGGAGCCTGAAGGGAGTGATCTGTCCTGGTTTTGGGTGGCATTAGTGACGAAAAAGGAAACTTGTGATAGTTGATGTTAAGCTAAGGTTTCCTCTGTGCATCTGAATGCAGTAGTGCCTGTAGCCACACGGCTGCTTACAGAGGAGCTGTACCGAGTAGTTTCCTTAGTGTCTCAACTGATGCACTGAATAATCGCCCAAGTAGCATGAACTCTAGCTATGCTAGGTGTGTGGACAATACTGCGCTACACCCTTAGCCCCACCTCCTTGGATTTTATAGCCCATATGTCTTAGTTACTTTTCTCTCGTTGCTGAGACAAAATACCCAATGACCCAAATTAAGGAAGGAAAGGTTTACTTAGCTCACAGTTTGTGAAGGTTCCAGCCCGTAATCAGCTGGCACCCAGGCGGGGTGGCACCACACAGGAGCCACAGCCCAAGGTGGCAGAAGACAGCGAACACAGCAAGAGCACAAAGGGGAGGAACAAGCCAGTTGCCTGCCCTCGGATCGTAAGCAGGCTGCAACTACTAGGGGGAGGGGCAGAACAATCAAGGCCCCTGGCCCCTGGCCGGCTGCTGAATTCATTTAGTTAAACTCAAGTTGACACAATGAACAGTGCTCTAGATCAGAGAGGGCCTGTCCTTTTCACCCCAGGATACAGAACTGCTAAGTTATGCAGTTAAGCTTCTAGAGTCCTCAAGTTGACCCAAGGTATCAACCATAACACCACTGTGTCCTATTTTCTCCATCCAGCCATCCATCGTCTGTCCATCCATCTGTCCATCTGTCTGGCGATGCACATGTAGATTGTTTT
The DNA here is from genome assembly GCA_004027165.1 of Ctenomys sociabilis. NCBI lineage: Eukaryota > Metazoa > Chordata > Mammalia > Rodentia > Ctenomyidae > Ctenomys > Ctenomys sociabilis. Next base: position 4,421 of record PVKA01052441.1, read on the forward strand.
CATCTCTTTGCCCCACTTTCACAAAGGTATCGGAAGGAGTCAAATTCACAGGAAGAAATAAAAGTATGGTGTTGCCAAATGCTGGAGGACCAGGAGTGGGGAGTTGCTATTTAATGGGTATGGAGTTAGTTGTGCACAGTGAATCAGATCTGTGGTACATTGTGCCTGCAGTGCTATGTGTGCATTTTAAAACAACTTTAAAAACATGACAAGGTTAAACAGTGGTTCAGGAAAGTGCTGATGCTCCAGAATGGGGGAGGCCACAGCAGCAGGACCCGACCACCAGGGGCTTCCTGGCAGAGGCTGCAGCTGATCTCGACTTTCACAGATGATGGGAACCCGGAGAGGGAGGAGTCCTCGAGTGGGGCAGGTGCTGGGTGGGAGCTCACGATCTAGGAGTAACGAGAGGGACAGAATCCGATTGTGTTAGTCAGGACAGGAAGCCCTTGGCAGAACTACAGACATCCATCTGCAAAGAGTGACTCCCGCCTGTTAGGAAGAGGACAGGAGGCCCCACCACCCTGCTGAGCTGACGCAGCCACTGGGGTGCCTGTCCAGGCTGGGTACTCTGCCTCACCCGCAGTACTCCGACTGGCTTGTTTTCTGACGGAGACACATGGTGAATAACTGGATTTCACCTACAACTTCAGACCATTTCACATTTGTCTCCCTATGCTTGGAAGTCTATTTATTTATTTATTTATTTGGTACAGAGTTTTACTATGCAGCTCAGACTTGTAGTGATCCTCCTATCTCAGCCTCCCCAGTGTTAGGATTATAGGCATGCACTACCACACCCAGTTTCAGGGCCAGCATGGTGTGCCTAGGGTGCTGGGACCTGCACAACATGCAGTACCAGGGATCGAACCTGGGTCCTTACGCTTGCCAGGTAGACACTTATACCATTGAGTTATCTCCCCAGCCCAGATCTTTATAATATGCTGATTAGAGAGAAAGCTGTTACAGTGCTGTACATAGTCCCTCTGCCCTAGAGGATCCCAGGTAACAGAATGAAAATGCAGATTCCTGAACTGCATTCACATTTGTTGAATCAGCATTTCATGGGCTTGGGCCCTGGAATCTGTCACTCTAATGAGCTCTCTGGGGACAGGGACAGCAGATGCCAGCAGATTACAGTTGGGAATACTTACACAATTGGGAAGCAATTAGGGCCTAATGCACCTGTGTCTTCTCTCTTTTTCTCTCTTGAACACAAAACACAGCAGTCCTAGGAAGCAGCTTGAAAATACAAATACTTTAGTACAGTACAGCCAAAAATGATAAATTAAAAAAATAGAAGAGCTGGATGTGGAGATGTACACTTGCAATTCCAGCTACTCAAGAGACAGAGGCAGAAGGATTACAAATTCAAAGCCAACTTGGGCAACTTTAGTAAAACCTTGTCTCAAAATAAAAAATAGAGGGGCTGGCAAGATAGCTCAGCGGTCTACAGCACCTGCTTTGGCAAGCTTAGGCAAGCTCTGAAGGACTGCAGTTGGATCCCCAGCACCACATGCTGTGCCAGCCCCTCCCCACAGGGCTGGCTGAGCTGACCCCCTCCCCCCACACAAAAAAGAGTCTGTGATGTGTAGCGAGACACTGTAACAAATAAATAAATAAAATTTAAAAAAAATAAAATAAAATAAAAAATAGAAAGTACTGAGTATGGAGCTCAGTGATTCTAAATATTGAAAACAAAAAACAAAACAAGAGCATATCAATTGCTTATGTGGAAATTTATTTACTTCATTTCTGGCTGTTGAATATCCAGCCTCTCCTTGCTTTCGTAACAGTGCCTCACATTCTTCTGTGGAACATTCTCTCTTCCTTCATGGGGACAGTCTGAGAGGCCATCCAGATGCCCCCTGTGGGTCGGAGTGATAATTTAGCAGACTAACGCACCTGTTCAGGCAAATTTAGGCAAGCATAGGGACCATGGTTCAATCCTTGGCACCACATGCCACTCCAGCCCTGACCCCAGGGCAGCCTAAGTGGGACAGAGTCCAGGAGTGGTAGCACATGCCTGTAATCCCAGGACTGGAGAAACTGAAAGCAGGAAGACCACCACAAGTCTGAGCTGCGCAGTGAGACCCTTCAACAACCAAATACATTAAAAAAGAAAATTTCTCGTGCCATGTGACCTGTACCAGCCAGTAACTCCTCTCCCAGGCTTCTCAGTGGGAGGAGGTGAGGATGAGCAGTCTCTTTGGTAGGGTAGCCAGTCTCCATTCTCTGTCAGCCTATCTCTTTGATTCCCAGGGACCAGGGAGATGGCTCAGCAGAACAAATGCTTCCTTGGCAAACACAAGGGCCTGAGTTCAATCCCCAGTTCCGGGAAAAAAAAAAAAAAAGATAATGCATTCTCTTCAATTCCCTCTTTGTTCTGTCCTAAACCTTCTCCCTGAACAAGATTCTGTCGGCCACTGTGTTCTTCCCGTACATTCCCTTCTCGCTTAGGTTTAGGCCCACTAGACACCTCAGAAGTGCTGCAGACAGCTAAATTAGATTGACATATTATAGGCAGTCAGACAGGGCCAGGACCTCAAGGAGACAGCATGGAAGACAAGGTGACTTTGCAACTTTGGGAAAGACAAACATCCCTGCTGTGGGCCAGACCTCAAGACAAAAAAGTAAACAAATGCAGCCATATTCTTCCTTAGGAATGGGCTTCAGGGATTGATATTCTAAATAGATACCAGGGCCAGGGAGATAGCTCAGTGGCATAAACACCTGCCTGGCAAACACAAGGTCTTGAGTTTGATCTGAGAAACCCAAAACAAACAAATAAACTAAATAGGTATCAATCCCTGGAAGCCAGAGTCACTAACCCAACCCCCCCACAGGAAAAGCCTGTTCTGTATTCACGCCACTGTGACTTGCTTTCCCATTTGGTCTTGGATTTAATCAATTTTACCTGAGTAATAGTGCTTGTAATCTCATTGGTTGACCATAGTTTTGTCCTACCTCATGCCCACCTAAGTGAATTCCCATGTCTCCACCTTAGACCCACCTCACCACATGGTTTTGCTCTATAAAAATCTCTGGAAAAGACAAATTTGGGGGTAACCTGCTCAGGTCCCCCTTCTGTCCCCCTCTCAGACAGCTTTCTTTCCCCAAATAAATATATTCTTTTAACCTCTGTTGTTCCTAAAATTCATTCTTCAGTTTCAGAGAACATGAACTCTGCCAAGATACCCTTCAGGTTGGGAGTTTCATTACTCTGATATCAGAAGGACCTTTTCCTCATTACGCCTACATCCTATTGCCATGTTCTGGAACCTCTGTCCTGCTCATATTTTTCATGGAAAGAGAAGTGGGGACAATAACATGAGTTGTCCAGATATAATTTATTCTGTCACCTTCAACTTGGTCCATGGAAAAGCTTTCCATGTTTATCATAGACAACACTGACTAAATGACTTCTATTGTCCCCTGAGAATCAATCTTTTTCTAATTGGATTTGCAGCCTGTAAATATTGACTCATATCTGCACCATTCAGTTCCAGCTCCATAGAAGAATGAGTGCAGGACTGGAAATGAGTAGCTCCAGGGCAGAGTACCCTGGGTGGTATCCCTGGCATGACCTATCCACTACGACCCTCCAAAAACCAACAAATGAAAGAGGAATATGTGTTTTTTCTAATGATTAAAGTGCATCAGCAAGAACTTTTTAAGCAGAATCAAGGCTCTGGAATTGAGCACACAGTGCAGGGAGCACCTTGGGCTCTAAGCTTGGAGACAAGACATCAACTGACTTGTCAGGTGATTCCAGTTAAGATGTGTGACTTAAGAATCCAGAGGCACTGAGATCAACATGGAAGTGTGAAAGGGGAAGATAACATTAGGCCTGGATATCATCTAAAAGATTTGCTACACTGACACAATATATTATTTAGTGTTACTATGAAAATCAGTTGGTACCAAGAATTAGAAGCATGTTTAATTTAAACTGCACAAATTAGTAGGGACACTAGTGCCATCTGGTGGCCATTTATCCAAATTGTTCATTTAGGTCAGGATGAAATTGGTAGTTTTTTGGTTTTTTGGTTTTTTTTTTTTTTTTTTTTTGCAGAATGGGTGATTGAACTCAGGCCTTTGTGCTTGCCAGAAAAGCATTTATTGTACTGAGCTATATCCCCAGCCTGAAGTTGGTAATGTTGAATGTGCATTAAAGACCCAAACCCCTCTACTGTTTAGTCTTGTTCCCCGATTTTGACCTACCACAAGTACACTTGTTTTCAGTTAAAACTCACAACTAGAAACCAAAGAATCGAATGGGAGACCACCCGGGCCTCTGGATCCTGAAGTGACTCAGAGCACAGGCCCAGCGTGTGAGTCAGACTGCCCGGGCCACCAGATCCTGAATCAACCCAGAACCCAGGCCCAGCATGGAACCCTTCAGCAGAACTCCCTACAAAGAGACTAGAGGCAAGACCCACCCAGAACATCTTGCCAGAGTGGCACAAAGGGTTCCCCTGCAAAGCTGCAGCAGGAAGAAGTGGAGCACAGCAGCCAGACCCAAGCCACGCCCACCTGAAGGAGTCTGAACTTCATAGATCTGGATCTGGTGCTAAGGTAATAACTCTGTCTAAGCTCTACACCAAAAGTCAAAAGTCAGTGGTACACAAAATGACAAAGAGAAGGAACAAAAAGCAGTCTCAGGCCCCAAGTCTACCCAGGACAAATGCAGAAGCCACTAGCATAGAGGAAATTGGAAATCACACACCTGAAATCTCTGAAACAAGTGTTGGAAGTAAAGAAACAACTGCAGAAAGGTATAGAGGAAATCAGATCAGAAATAATTTCTGAAGTAAAAAAAAGAGTAGTGATAACTATAATCAAAGAAGTACTAAGTGCTTCTAAAGAATATACTGATAAAAAATAGAGCAGAATATAAAAATGATGGAACCCCTGAATAAGCAATGTAGGAAAGAAATAGAATGTATGAAACATCCAAAGTGATATACAGGAAATTAAAACTTCAATCACATGCTGGCAAATCCATTTGAGTGAATATGAAAATAGATTCTCTGACCCTAAAGACATCATTGCAGCTAGTGAAAAAGTAAGCAAAGATCTCTTAAAAACAACTAGGATGCAGGAAAAAATAATTCAACATCTGCAAGACGATGCAAAGATGAACAATGAGACTAATAGGCATCAATGAGAAGGAAGGAGTCAATACAAATGATATAAAAAGAATATGGGCAGAAGTAATAGCAGAAAACTTCCCAAATATGGGGCAACAATCTGACATTCAGTAACCAAAGCATACAGAACTCCAAATAACATCAAGCCAATTAAAACCACTCCCAGATATAATCAAGATCCCAGAAATTCAGCACAGGAACAGTATACTAAAAGCCCCTAAAGAAAAGAAACAAATCACATTTAAAGGAAAACCCATCAGAATAATGGCAGATTTCTCTTCACAAACCATCAAGGTAAGAAGAGCATGGAGCAAGGTACTTCAAGTCTTGCAAGAAAACAAATTCCAACCCAGACTGATATACCCTGCAAAACTCTCTTTCAAGTATAATGGAGAAGTAAAATACTTGCATGACAAAGAACAACTAAAGAATTTCATGATGACAAAGCCGAGCCTACACAGACTACTAAATGATTTTCTAGAGAGAAAGCAAAATGATTACAACCCCATGAGTGAGAATGGAAAGAACCCACCAAATAGGGCAAACAATTAAACACAGGAGCATAAGAGGTATACAATAGTAGCCTTTCAGTTATTCTTTTGTATACAGCAGCAAGATATTTCCATCAGCACACTCTACAAATGGACTTCTCTTGTACCCTATGGGTCATGATTCCATATGGGTCTACAGGGTGGATTTCAAGGAAATAGCTGTAGCTCAGCCCCTCAAGTGACACCTGGCCACCAGTAAGTGTCATGGTCATTATCTATGTCCACAATACACTAGAACTTTGTGTGATATCCTATCCCCAAACTGTCAGAAATGATAGTCATTTGTCATTCCAGTATCTATCTTATGTTTTGTCCTTAGTACTTCTTTTACTATCATGTAAACTTCTTCTTAGTTCAATTGTTTTGAAACATTTAATTTTTAATTAATTAGTATTTAATTTTCTGAATATTGCTTAATCTTAATTTTTGTTATAAGATTTATACTATACCTTTGAATTACAATTTATCTAAAAGACAACGTATGATATCTTTTCCTAGTATTAGAAACTTTAAAAAGTGTATTTCCATTTTCTGTTAACTTTATATTACTTCTTCCCTATCCTTTATACACACATACACACACATATATATGAAAAAAATACATGTATAAGATTGGTACTGTTTCATAGAAATTTTCAATGACCTTTTATTTTTATTTATTTATTTATTTATTTATTTGTCTTTTTGAGACAGGGTCTCATTATGCAGTTCAGGCTGGCCTTAAGCTCACTTTGTAGCTCAGGCTGGTCTCGAACTCACAACAATCCTCCTGCCTCAGCCTCCCGAGTGCTGGGATTACAGGCCTGCACCACCATGCCCAGCTTCAATGACCTTTTAAATAAGGGTTCATGTAATATATTTTATATAGTCCTGCATAACTAGCACTTTGAGAGCTCTTTATTGTTCATCCAGGAGCATACTCAACTTCTCTTACCTTTTGAATTATGCTCTTTGTTATTTCCTATATGCTACGTCTGGAGATATTAAAATATTTCAAGTTTGTATAACTAGAAAATATTTTACTTTTAGTTTTCAAAGATGTTTGCTAAGTATAAAATTCAAAAAGGATAGATCTTTTTTTTCTTTCAGTCCTTTATTTATTTATTTATTTATTTATTTATTTTGTCTTTTTGAGACAGGGTCTCACTATGCAGTCCAGGCTGACCTTAAGCTCATTTTGTAGCTCAGGCTGGTCTTGAACTCACAACAATCCTCCTGCCTCAGCCTCCCAAGTGCTGGGATTACAGGCCTGCGCCACCACGCCCGGCTTCTTTCAGTCCTTTAATTAATCTAGTTTCTTACACACTTGGTCCTTTTTTTTTTTTTCTTTCTTTTTTTTTCCATTTATTTTTATTTTATTAAAATACAAATCTCAATCAGACAGTTTCAAGACACCTTAACCATACAGAATCGATGAATTAATACATTGCAAACTGTTTTCATAACGTTTTGGTATTGTACAAGGTGCATACATGAATTTATATTTACAGGTTTTTTTATAGCTGAATTATATCAAAGATTCAATAATTATTTACCTAGTGGATGACCATAGCACTAAAAGCCGACATAATATCCTGTCCAACCACCATTAGT
>PVKA01052442.1:0-11713 GCA_004027165.1 Ctenomys sociabilis
AGAGGAGAGGAGAGGAGAGGAGAGGAGAGGAGAGGAGAGGAGAGGAGAGGAGAGGAGAGGAGAGGGATTCCGTGTTGCTTAGTCAAGCCTCAAATGCCGAGGCTTAAGGGATCCCCACCCTCAGGCATCAGAGCTAAGACTTCAGGTGGACATCACTGTACCCAGCTTCCACTAGCTTCCTCTAATTGAGCTCTTTCCCTCTCCATTTTCAAGTTGGGAACTAAGAACTAGCAATTCACTGATCCATTTTAAGAAGGTGTTGTAACATGCCTAATTGATCTCACCAGTCAAACCATTCCACACCAAACGAAACAAGTTCAACATTTCCTGGACAACTGCCGTTATTTCATGCATTTCATGCTTCCCAGGGATGACAGAACGTACTCACCAGAAAAAATAAAAACTGCCAAGGCATTGATGAAAATAATTTTGATCCATGATTTGAGTAAAGGCATTTTATCAAGGCTGTAAAAGAAACCTTTAGAAATGTTTATAAGACATAGTCAAGTGAAAGTTCCTCATAGGTAAACAAACTTCTCCCATACTGCCCACCAAAGCTAATTATTGTAAACTGTTCTCTTGATTCTTCCCCAACTCTCAGAGTCAGCATAGCATGTGCAGACAGGAGATGTGAGGGAAGCCCCAGGACAAATCCTTTTTGCACATTTAAGGAAGATACTTCTGTTGTCTCAATGCTTGGAAATGGCCTACAAAGAACTGGGTGTGTTTACGTGAATAGCCCCAAAGAAATCTGTTTCTCTTGTTTTCTTTTCTCAAAAAAACATAAACAATTATTTCAGAAAAGAAACATTTGGAGAAGTCCATATGGCAATGCTAAACTCTAGGACACCTCTGGAGAGCCTAGACCTCACCTACCTGAAAGTGAAGACTGTGGGGTGCCAGCAGCCCTTCTGGAACTATGTATACTCTGCTTGCCTGTCCTTCTCAGGAGGATACGTGCATCTGGGTAGTCTCTTTTATTGATTTGTGAGTAGGAAGGAAAATGGGGCAGAGATATGGTGTAAGGCAGATAAGACACAGGAATATCTATGACCTCCCTCAGACTATCAAGGATGTCTGAGAGATGCTTAGCAGATACTTTGCAGAATATACAGAATCAGGAGCTGTGTGGATAATTTGATCTGACGAATGCAAAATTTCAGAGAAGAAATAAAGTAATTAGTTTTTCACAAATCTTAGGATAGAGAAGACATATGAAAGCTTTCCAAGCAAGCAAGTTCTAAAAGGACAATAGAGGAAATCAGGAAAAGTAGAAAATTTAATTCAGTATTTTATGCTGTTAGGGCTGGCCAAATTGTTCAATCCCCGGGGCTGCCATGACGGTGCAACCCCCTCCCAGCACCCTGAGATGGTAATTGAGACTGGTTGTGGTGGTGTACTCCTATAATTCCAGCATTTGGGAGGCTGTAAACAGGAGGATCATTATGAGTTTTATCCAGTAGTGAGACCCTGAACACCCTGTAGGTTATTCCCTAAAATACAAAAAAATAAAAAATAAATATGCTGTTAGCACTTATAAAAAACTAAATGTATGTTAGGCACTGGTGAGATAGCTCAGCAGACTAGAGCACCTGCTTAGGTAAGCTTAGGCAAGCACAGAGAGCACGGTTCTATCTCTGGCACGCCATGCTGTGCCAGCCCCACTCCAGGTGCAGAGCCGGCCACAGAATCCAGGTGTAGTGGCGCACACCTGTAATCCCAGGGCTGAGGAGGCTGAAAACAGGAGGATCACTATGAGTCTGAGCTGTGTAGTGAAACCATGTGACAACCAAATACATTAAAAAAAAAAATTCACCTACACAACACAGAAGACATTTCCAAAGTCTGTTAGCCAGGACTGATCATAGAGTAGAAGGCCCAACAATTTAGGCCCAAAGTTAGACTAAGAAGCTATTTGGATGGTTCATCCAGACAGCAGTAACCAGCAGAGTAGGTTCAAATTTAAAATCCCTGGACATCAAGCGACGGAGCTGAGGTTTCAGAAAGTGGTCAACTGAGTCACAAGTCTACCATGAAGTACAAAAGATTCCTGTACCTATGACAGGTAGATGGTAAAGAATGTTTTGGAGTGGAGGCTGAATATTTGTATTGTGAAGCCACTGACTGAGCTGACATTGAGCACACAAGTAGAGGAGTCTGCTAGTCCTTATAGAATCATGAGGAATGTCTAAATTTCTCCTAGTGGACTCGGAAGACAGATTGATGGCCTAAGCGCCTGCCTGGCAAGCTAAAAGTCCCAACTTCTATCCCCAGTACCACATGTCATACAGACCCTGGAACTCTGGGCCCACCGTAGGGGCCCTGAAGTCAGCGTGGTGGTATGCACCTATAATCCCAGTGCTGGAGACCTCAGACAGGAAGATCACTATAAGTCTGAGCTGCATAGTGAGATCCTGTACCAAATTAATTAATTAATTAATTTTTAAAGCAATTAAAATACTTCAAATGTTTCATCTCTTATTCTGAGTGATGTTCATATAGCTATGTTGAATTTTGTAAAAATTCAACCAAATAATTTTTTATTTATATAATTTATGATATTTATGCTAAACATTGAAATATTTTATAACAAAAAAGAAATGAAAAGGATATTATTGAGAAACTAATAGAATTTGAAGAATTCAAATTAAAGAATAAAGGTAAGTGCTATTTTAAAGTGAAAAGATGACTATTTATAAGAAAGTACTTTAGTAGAATTTATGACATCAGTAGAAGGTATGTAATTATGAAATTGATATTAAAACTATCATAAATAAAATTTTAATCATATTTAAATGGCTTTTGCAATACAAAAATTGTCAAAACTTTAAAAATAAATTTTGAAACTTTTAAAGTTGCTGGTGGGTTCATACATTTGTAGAATTTCTGAAAGTTTATCATAGTTATTGTTGTAAATGTAAAAGTGCGTTTCTAATAGGCATTTTTGGGAAAATGGAATTCACACTACCAACAGTATTTGAATTTATGTTTCTTTATGACATAAAAACATATGGCTATTACAAACTAAATAGAATAATAATATTTAATGACATGGAAAAAGTTCAATATACATTGTGACAAATTTATACATTAGGAAATATTGCAAATTTTAATATGAACTATAATGAAATAAAGTATAAAATTTATGCAAAAACAATTATGTATAAAATTGTATGGAATAAACATAAAAATAAGTACCAACTAACAATGACACTCACTGTTTCCTGGGATGCTGTTTAGTTTTGTAGGTCTTTTGAATTTCTGCTTCTTCCTAGTTGCACTTGTCTTTTGTCTGCATCGAGCAAAAACTGTATTATATCGAACGTTCCCTCTCTACACAATGTCTTTTATTGTTACAGAAATGGGGAGTCATCAGATATGAGAAAACCTCTCACAAGCAGGAATGCAGGCCATGAGTTTTTGGTTTCTTAACCAACATACTACTTAACCTCTCTGACTACAGTCAAAAAGGATATGGCTGCCTCTGTTGCCTTGTTTGGTTTTGGTCTTTTTGAATTTTACTTTGCTTTGTTGTTGTTGTTGTTGTTGTTGTTGAATTTTTAAAAATTTTTTATTCATTTTAATGAGACAAAAATATAAAATAGCAATGAAACAGTTTCAAAACAGGTTAGTAGGGCAGTTATAATAATTAGTACATTGCATATTGTTGTCTTTGTAGTAGTTATTCAGAGAACAAGATGCAGACATGATCTCTTGTCTAGACAATGTTAGTACAAACCTTTCTTCTCATTGAGCTAAGAGAAAGTAACTGTATGTCTATCCCAAGTATCTTGCATGTACATATTGTTTTTTACTACAATTGCAAGTTGTGCTGGTAACTCACTACTGTTGTGGACAACTGGACTATTCTGAGTTATTTTGTTAAATTCAAGTCTCTACAATACTTGGGCTGGCATCAAGTATAAAAAGGTCGTTTTAAGACTTCTCCAAATACAGCTTCTCTAACAGCAAAGGAGCACCCATCTCTGACAAAACAAAACAAAACAGGTGGATATAATTAAAAGACCATTTTGTAGTGAATTGTTTTTTAAGTAAGGGTTTGTTTTCTGTTTTCAGTGCTGTAGACTGAACCCAAGGCTTCCAGCTTGCTAGACAAGTGTTCTACTGCTGACCCAAATCCCCCAGCCCCTGAGGATGCCTCTGATGTGTAGATTTCAGAAGAAATCAGAGCAGTCCTGTCCCATCTTAATGATACTTGTTCATAAAAAGACCAAAATCTGCCTGTTTCTGGGTATGTTCCTGTGCCCAGTGGGGAGCACTAAGATATTTCAATTAGAAGGGAAAGTGGGAAGGCAAGGAAGCACACTTTCTTTTAATATACAGTGAAGGTATTCATTTTTCAAAAGGTGACATTTCAACAGAATGAAGAATCAGTCCAAGGCCCCTAATGTATGGGCAGCATATGGGGAATAGAAAGCCCTATGGTTGGAGGATCAGGTGACAGAAGAGAGGTAGGGCATGAGGTCAAAGCACGCACAAGAAGCAAAGGCCACTTTAACCTCACATTATTAATGATCATGAAGAAGAGGTGGCAATGGCCAGCCATGGAGGCATTGCAAAACACTAGAATGCTTCAGCTTTTATGCTAAAAATGCTGAGAACAAGCCCATGATTTGAACATGGGAGGGATGTTTAGCAGGCATTTTTCGAAAGGCCATGCTATCGAGGGACCAATCACTCGGGACCCCCTTCTTGTCTCTCTCTCAGACAGGGGCTTTCTTTCCCTCAATAAATATATGCTGCTCATAAAAAAAGAAAGACCATGCTATTTGTTTCTGGTTTTGACTTTACTCTTCAAGATAAAGTAAAATTTTGAAAAAAGACCTTGCTAACAGTAAATAAAGATAAAAAGGTGAGGTTCCAGGGACCATTCAAATTATGATTCAGTGTTTCACGAGAGATATGTGTTCTATGTTGAGACTCATTGAGATAGGCATTGGGTCCTTGCCATATTTTGAAGGAATTGCTGAGAACATTTACTGCTCTACTTACGAGAACCCAGGGTTCCAGAAGCCAGATTGTAGCTGCCATAAAAAGATGATGGGTGATAAATATAGAAGAGCAATAGTGGTACAAAGAAAATGAAATACCACGCAGAACTACACACAATGTCATGCCGCCATGATTTAAGTGTATTTAATTAAACAAGAAAAACTTAAACAATTATTATCAGCAACTCAGTCAATATACTTGGGAATATTAATGCTTTTTAATACTATGTTCCATCTACGAAATAATATTTATTAAGTAGGTGGAAATAATGAAAAGTATCCTCAGCAGCAGGCTTGAGAGTCCAAGGGCTTCCATCACAAAGCCCTCTGTGAAGCCTGAAGAACAATATTTCACGAATGTGAAGGCAAATTGTTTGATGACTGCAGTTTTATTCTGCTTCTAAGCCACAGAGATCAGCAACAACAAGGAAGGCCAATGATGTCTACAAATGATGTTAGCTTTGGGCAGGAGTCGACACAAATAGGAATAAGCAGTCATTTTCCATTGGCTCTTCCCTCTTCTCACTTTCTATTCTCCAAGCTCTGAACACAGTCATTGTTTCAAAAGTTATTTGTTTAAAAGTGTATAGTGACTCTTTAGCCAGAGTAACCAGTTAAGTGCTGGCACATGGAAGTGGCTAACTCAGGGTCTGTCCAGGCCTCTCTGGCTTTATGCTTATCTCCATCTGTCATAGTCACCAGGACCCAGATTAGGACCTGAACTTCAAACTCTCTCCCAGGAGGCTGGGGAGATGGCTTAGTGGAATAAGTGCTTCCTTGGCAAGTGCGAGGGCCTGAGTTCAATTCCCGGTTCTGCCAAAACAAAAAATAAATAAAATAAAGCTTTCTTCCATAACTAAGATTAGGCAAAGATCATGAGAACATAAACTTCCATCTGAAGTCATTTAGACTCCAAAGGAGCACAAGTACTGAATGAAAGACAAATGGCAGAGCACTGCAAGCCAGCGGAAGCAATCATTGCAAAAACAGGCATGAGGCATCAATAAATACAAATAATACACTTTGAGCTCTTGTATATAGAATTTTAGATAAACTAATGGGATAAACTTTTTTTAAGCAGAGAGAAACATTTATTAAAAATATACCATGTTGAGGCCGGCCAAATAGCCCAGCAGATTAAAACACTTACAAGCAGGCTCAGGGGCCAGGGGTTTGATGCCCAGGCCTACTATTCCAGGCCCACCCCCGCGGCACCCTGAGATGGCAATTGAGACTGGGCATGGTGGCACACACCTGTAATCCCAACACTTGGAAGGCTGTAAATAGGCAGATCACTGTGAGTCCGATCTAGTAGTGAGCCCCTGAAAATCCTGTATACCCTTCCCTAAAATTAAAAAAAAAAAATGTTTGAGGCCATAAAGGAAACTTGAAAGGAGTGTGCTTATGTCTTTAATAATTATTTAAAAATGGAGCTGGGGTGGTGGCGTATGCCTGTAATCCCAGCACTCAGGAGGCTGAGGCAGGAAGATTGTTGTGAGTTTGAGACCAGCCTGAGCTACAAAGTGAGCTTAAGGCCAGCCTGAACTGCATAATGAGACCCTGTCTCAAAAAAAAAAGACAAAAAAATTATTATAGTGCTTAATTATAAAGATAACTTTAATCTTTAGCTATGCAATTTTTATATTATTACAAATTATGGTAATAATTATAGTAATTGTTCTATAATTATAGTAATTATTGTATCTATAAATGCCAAAGACTCTATAGAGTTTTGTGAAGGTGTTCAAATCAGAAAAAATTATCCAGGAAAGAATAATGGGCTTTCATCTTCTATTATATATAATAGGAATCATTCTATAAATGAACATGGAAAAGCCTTAATTTCCTAACAGTAAAATCAGCATAATACAAGATTTTTAGATCTGGAGGGATGTTTAATTGTTCTGCCATGCTGTATCATTTCAAAGATCACGTCTTACACATAGCCTAATTTTGTCTGATTTTCTTCTCACATAATAACAGAAGTGACAAATAGACCCCAAGACCCAGTCACTACACTTTTAATCTGTGCTTCTAAATTTGTTCATTGAATTATTAATCTCTTCCAAGGCAAATTTTGTGCACTACTGCAGGAGAGACGTGTGCTATGGGGTGGGCATCCACTTTGGCATGTCTATAGCCCACCTAGGATGGAACGCACCTTAACTCTGCTCACACTGGCCCTGTATCCCTACCTTCCACTCAAAGTTCTGGCGGTCAGCATTTTCCTACTTTGATTAATAAAGACTCATGAGAGGGACTACTAAAAATTCTAGCTTTCAGGTATTTCTGGTGTAGATTCTAATTCAATAGGGCTTGGAAAGAAGGCCAGAGAACCACCTCAAATATCTCTTACTTCTCCTACTCCTAGACTCTCTCTGGCTTTCACTCTGGAAGTCCAATGTGATTAGGAGACATTCAGCTAGTTCTGCTCATTAGAACTATTCTGGTAGCCATAGTTCAACACCTTGATATAGGTATTGTTTGGTTTTTATGGGTGGGTATATGCTTATAATTTACTTTATTTTTGTTATTTTATTCATTTTAATGAGAAAAAAGATAAAATAGCAATGGAAGTTTCAAAATAGGTTAGTGGGATTTTTACATAATTAATACACTGCATACTGTTGTTATTCAGAGGACAAGATGCAGAAGTGATATCTTGTTTAATAGGCATTGTTTGCTTAAATCACTAAGCTAATGTTATCATGCTGTTTCTCTTACTATACAAATTCTTTAAGGAATTATTGTCAAAAAAATTACAGACGCAATTTGGCAAAGATATGGAGAGGAGGAAACCACTGCACATTCCAAGTGGGCCTGTGAATTACTACATCCATTTCAAAAAAAGTGATGGTATGTGTATCACCAAAATTATGATGGTTCCTTCCAAATATTAGAAGAAGAATTTCCATTTGAGCTAAGCATCCAGGTCCAGGAATATATCTGAAGGAACTGAAATCAGGGTAATGAGAAGATGCATGAATTCCTGTATATATTGCTGAGTTATTCACAATAGCCAAGATATGGAAACACCTGAATACCAAACAACAAAATGAACAGACAAAAAGCTAAAGTGGTGCACACACATGACGATGAAGTGCTGCCTAGCCTTTTCTTCCTACAAGACAGTGAAATTCTGCCTGTCACTTGCAGCAACAACATGAATGAATCTAGAGACTACTGAACTAAACACAATTAGCCAGACACAGGAAGACAATTACTGCATGATCTTACATATATGTGTGGGGGAGGGGAGGCTAAGTTCATAGAAATGGGGAGTAGAGGGCCTGGGAGATGGCTCAGCAGCATAAGCTCCTGGCTGGCAAGTGCAAGGTCTTGAGCTGGATCCTCAGTTAAAAAAAAAAAAAAAAAAAAAAGGCTTATCATAAGAAATGGGCAGTGATTACAAACACCTGGGGCAGCCCACAAGAAGGAGAGGAGTTGACAAGGCAATTCACAATTCTTTACTGTTTAGTCTTTTTCTATAAAAGAGAGGTCAGAAAAAAAAAAAGACAGAGGTCAGTAAGGGTTAAAACTATCATCAATAAATAGATAAAACTATCATCAATAAATAGATAAAACTATCATCAATAAATAGACATGGAGCTATACAAAATAACAAAAGTGAATACCTTGGTATGAAATGTCTGCAAGCAATATGTATATTTGTCAAAGATTAAAGAAGGACATTTATCCTAA
Organism: Ctenomys sociabilis; assembly: GCA_004027165.1. Classification (NCBI taxonomy): domain Eukaryota; kingdom Metazoa; phylum Chordata; class Mammalia; order Rodentia; family Ctenomyidae; genus Ctenomys; species Ctenomys sociabilis. Next base: position 8,715 of record PVKA01052442.1, read on the forward strand.
AGTAAAAGGAGCTAGTTGGATTCTACTATACAAAATAAAATGTTACTTTTTCACCCATGTTTTGCCACATTAGAACCTCATAAAATAAGTGAAGTGCTCGTGGAATATTTCAACAGGACAGCAAATTTAGCTTTAGGAATATTATACCTAAAATGCCAAGATGACAGAAAAAATACCCTGCATATCAAAAGGAAGACACATGACATTCCAGCAGGAAAAGACCATTTTAAAGATATGACTTTCTCAAGTCAAAATTCCAGGAAGGCTCTTTCTTGGTAGATATGGAGCAAAGTAAATCTGGAAAGACAGATTTTCAAAAAATACTTTAGAATGCAGTAAGAAAACAAAACAGAAAGCTTCTGTCCTTTCGTCTTCCCATACATGTTCACTGAACTCCTATCATACAGAAAAAAATGATTTTCTTCATTGTGGCCAGAATCCAGTTAGATAAAAATAAGACCTTTTCCTTTGTAGAATACACAATTTAGGCCCATACATGTCAGTATTCTGAAGAGCTATTGTGGCAAATAAATTTGATAAATAATGTAGCCAGCTGCTGAGAGAAACAGGCCAGTGGAGAGGAATATCCCAAGGTAAATTGATTTTGGATGAAGGATAAAAATATAGAGGGCCAGTGATATAGCTCAATGGCACAGTACCTGCCTGGCAAGTTTAAGGTCCTAAATTTGATTCCTATTACAAAAATGTGTATATAACAAAATTTCCAGTATTCTAAAGTGAAGGAAGATAAAGTGGCCTAATCCATCCTGATGTTTACTAACTCATTTAAGATGAAGCAAAGTTGTCCACTCAAAGTACCGTGGTTGGCATGGGGTCAAGTGGAAGACACGGGGAAAAGAAAGAAATGGTAATGGGAAGGCAGCATAAGTAGCAACAGAGCTTTAAATAAGAGCCTTTCTTAGTAGGCTACTATCTAAAATAGTCCATTGCAGGAGTTTATAAAATCCTTTTTTGCAACTAATACCTAAAAGAATGAAATCAGAACTGAATTTGCCCCAGCTTAGAAGAAAGAAAAAGAATGCAGAGGCAAGTATAAGTGTCAGATATGGGATTAAGGCTGGGATGGGAATACAATGCAGCAACAACGACAAAAAACTAACTAGCAAAGTTTAAAATGTGAGATAAAATTTCTCCAGAGAATGTTAAGTTTTCTTGCTTCCCCCCATTGAAAGATTATTCACTGGGGCTTCCTAAGGCTAACAGAAAAACACTCTGGTGAGATTTCTGATAAGTAGAAGCAAAACATTATGAGAAGATTACAGCTAGTATTCAATTTGGAAATAAAGCTTAGCAAATGGCCAGGAATGCGGCAGGTCATTAATCTGCTTTGCAGACGTCAGATATCTGAGGGGCCAGGACGTCATGTCCTCATGACGCACAATCAGAAAGTACAAGCACAGAACCTGCGGGTCTGTCCCTGCCTGATGGATCACAGAACAGTGGTGGAGGTGGCTCAAGACTGAAATCAAACTCAGAAAGAGCCGTAAGTATAAACGCACGGCCAGCTCAGCAAGGAGCCTCCCCCTCTGCAGGTATCTGACCACAGCTTGATGGAACCACACTTCTCAAACCTGCCAATGACGTCAAGATGACCACAGCAGGCTCACATTCAGCCAACTCACTGGAGAAACTTCAATTTTCCTCCTCCAGCCTTAGTCCAAGTCAGTGATGAGGTCTCGTCAGCTTCCTTCTGTCTGAAGCCTTTTCCCGTCTTGTGCTTTCTCCAAATATCTTCCTTTTGCTTCTTCTGCCCATGAAAACGGGCAAAACTTCATTTTTAACATGAATTTCTATAGGTTCCCTGGTTATAATTTTGGAGAGACAGGAAGAGAGAAACACAAGGAACCTGAGGAAATGGAAAGCCTCTCATCTAATTTCTCTTCCAGTCCGGGACTGTGATTCTGACTTGGATGTTGGAAGAAAACCTGTGATCTTTGCAGTTTGTCTGCCCTTCTCTAGAGAAGATGGGCTCTCTTAGGTGAGCTGACACCAATGGAGAGCCACCACGCCCAAGTGCTTAGGAATGTCATGATCTGAGGGTGTCAGGTCCTCTCACGATGTGGAAAGGAAGCCAATCAACATGAGCATCTTACCAGTTCCTTCCAAACGAGACTGTTAAGTGAGCTCAACTGGCTGCTTACCTTACAAGCCATTATTTTTCCTGCTATCATCTTGTTTCATTCCATACTGACTTTTCAGGGGAGCAATCTTGGACGTTTGAAAGGATGAATACCTGATTTAAATTATGGGAAAGAAAAAGAGTGATTTTTGTGACTCTGAATTGGGAACATTTTGCTGGAATGTAGAACTTTTGGCTTGATAATCTAAACTAGATCTCACTCTAATATATTTCCTACATTGAAAAATCTTTTTTTCACACTGTGCATTGTCTTCCTCAGTTAAATCATTTTTGTTTTTCTTCTTATTTTTTATTTTTTTAGTACAGGGTCTACAGGGTCTCACTACACAGATAGGACTCATGGTGATCCTCCTGTTTTCAGCCTCCCAAGCACCGGGATTGCAGGGGTGCACACCACGCCCAGTCTGAGTCCCCATCCCAGTGCACGCAGGGGTGGGGCAGGCACAGCATGTGGTTCTGGGGATCAAATCCAGGGCCCTGCGTTTCTGTCTAAGCAGGTGCTTTAGTCCATTTTTAAAGGCCAGCCCTTCAAGCATTTTTAAATCAAAGGAAATTTTCTAGCACAGAGAATTATAATGTTCTTATTATGAGCATAAATAGTATTAAAATATTTTTCCTGGAAAAATGTTGCACTATTCGCTGGGTTTCTTTTTTTTTCCATTTATTTTTATTTTATTAAAATACAAATGTCAATCAGACAGTTTCAAGACACCTTAACCATACAGAGTCGATGAATTAATACATTGCAAACTGTTTTCATAACGTTTTGGTACTGTACAAGGTGCATACATGAAATTATATTTACAGGTTTTTTTATAGCTGAATTATATCAAAGATT
>PVKA01052443.1:0-11714 GCA_004027165.1 Ctenomys sociabilis
GCCCGGCCCCCATCTGTGAATCTTGAGCAAGTCATAGTGCCTTTGAGAGCCTCAGTGCAACAGGCACAATAGGTAGGAAGTACTACAGATGGAGGTGCATGAAGTAATGCTTACATAGTGCTGGTATAGCTGGCTTTGTCCCCAAAGGTAAAGTGTTGCTTTTATATTAGGGATTATTTTTGTCACCTTTGTATGATTCTAAGTATAATATATTTTTATATTTATATTATTATATTTTTTTTAGCTGACATGGGATTTGCCAGATTATTTAATTCTCCTCTAAAGCCACTAGCAGATTTGGATCCAGTGGTTGTAACATTTTGGTATCGGGCTCCAGAACTTTTGCTTGGTGCAAGACATTATACAAAGGCCATCGGTAAGTTAGTGTAAAATGATTTACTGTCTTGGTATCAAGTTTTTATACCAAAGTTATAATAAACCAAACTGCATAATAAAATCATGGGGTATGAAGTACTTTATATCTGTTGTAATAATAAATACATTACAAGTTGTTATAAACATTCTCTAGGCTTTAATATCTGCCTTACAATAGAAACTTCACAGATTTTGCTCCCACCATGTAACTGCAGTCTGAATAACTTTCAGAGGACCCAGATTAAATCAGTAGAGAAGAGCTCTTTGGAGGAAGTAAAAACAAAGGGTAGGAAGAGAGTAAATGGTTGTTGCTAGTTCTGGTCTAGTTCTGTAAACCACCAGTGTATCCTAAGTGTATTCCTATAAACTGTCTTCTTTTGGGAATCTGTTTGTTCGTATTAGGCTAATGTCAGTTTTGACTACCTTTAACTGTTTTTGTTGAATTCATGTAAAAGGTAATATATGTTATTAAAAATAGCAAGCCGGGTGTGGTAGCGCATGCCTATAATCCCAGCACTTGGGAGGCTGAGGCAGGAGAATTGTTGTGAGTTCGAGACCAGCCTGAGTTACAAAGTAAGCTTAAGGCCAGCCTGAACTGCATAGTGAGACCCTGTCTCAAAAAGACCAAATAAATAAAGAAATAAATAAAATAAAAATAGACAAGTTTAGGAGGCTGAGGCAGGAGAATGGCTGCAGTTTTGAGGCCAGCCTTGGCAGTATAGCAAGACCTCTCAAAAGGACAGAGAGAGACAGACAAGACAGAGTACTTTCTCTGTGAAACAAGGTGTGAAAAGCCTGGTGACATCCACAGATCTACAAAGGAATTATTCATATTTGGAAAGATTAGACTGATTAATGGGTAAAAAAGAAATGCAGATTAAAAAATGATCCTCTCATTTATCAGGAGGCCTTTTTTCTGCAAAACTCACTCAGAATATATTTATATTTTGCCCAGGGACTGTGGCTCTAGCACAGTACTAGCATGTTGCAAATATTTCATAAATACTGCTGAATGCTATTTAGGGTGGTTGTTGGGTTTGGTTCAATTCAGTTTTATTGTACTATTAAACCCTGGACTTTTAAACTACATCCCTGGCTGGCTGTCTCTGATCTCTTTGTTGTCTCTTATCTCTATGTCCATCTCCCTCCTATCCCCCCCAGTTTCAGACAAGATCTCACTAAGTTCCTCAGGCTGGACTTGAATTTGTAGTATTTCTTCCTCAGCCTCCAAGAATACAGGCATTTCAAATGTGTACCATTATGCCTATCTTGAATCCTTCTTTCTTTCTTTGTAATTAGTAGAGAAACCTCTGAATAGTCTCAGAACTGTGAGGAAAACCAGTGTATATTTGACAATAGAAGAATGTGGAAACTGATCCTCTCACCCAGCCAGTCAAACATGTAGTAACGCTGCAGCTCTATCAGCAGAGGACAATGACAGCTGTTTGAGAGGGTGAAGAAAGAGTTACAGAAAATAAATGCAAGGGATGGAGTGGTCACACAAGGAGGAGCTGAAGTCATAGCTTGAATCTCTTTATATTCCAAGTGACTTTTAACGTAGGGCTATATTTTTTTTAAGACTTCTAGAATTAAGTTTGCCTTTCTTGTTGCTTTGTCTCTTTCCAACTATTGGGAACTGTCTGATCAGTCTTAGACATTCTCAAAGGCACCAGAGGGTGGGAAGAGAGTGAAAACAAGCCAAGAAGAGGGGGTTGTGTGAGTTGGAAATAGCAGGGGATGCTTTACAACCAGCCGAATGATGGATAACCAGGGGGCATGGTCTGGGGAAGGAAAAGGCTGTATCAGTAGAAATATGTATCCCCTAGACCCTCATCTACCAGCCTACAGTCTGTATCTAGCAAAGAGATTTCCATTAAAACATACATTCAAAACCTGTTAAAATAAGTGATTCTCCACCAAAATCAGTCTCATTCTCAAATTTTTACACAGCAAGTCCATGGTAGGACCTTTCTTTTTTGGCGGAACCAGGGATTGAACTCAGGCCCTTGTGCTTGCCAGGGAAGTGCTTATTCCACTGAGCCATCTCTCTTTCCTCAAGACCCGTTTTTTTTTTTTTAAACATGCACTCTTAGGCAGTAGTATTGTATGTGACCCACATTTTGAGGAGCACAGTTTTAGAACTATTTTCTGACTAACTTCTCTACTGATAAAATAGATGTAGATTTGGAAATAGAATTGGGTCTGAACTGCAAACAAATGTACTTCCCATTTCTTTAGAGTCCATAGAACTGAAATTAATTTTTAACCAGCTTGTGACTTACTTGCTCAGTAAATGTGATTTACTGCTTAAAGATAAAAGCTAATCTTTAATCACTAATTTCTAATTTTAGTCAAGTCCCAATTACCCAATTTCAATAAAACCTAGGAGAAAAGATAGAAAAAGAATAATCTCTTTGTCAGTTATCTTTTGATTTGAAATATAATCATGGCAGACATATGTAAGTATACACATAGTCATTCTGCTCTTTATGAGCGATCCATGTCAGAAGTGAGTTGTTTTTCTTTGGCACAGTGATTTGATATCACTGGAGTGACCTATAGTGGGTGAGAGTAGTAGCAGTGATGTCAGCTCTGGTAGTGTGTGGGTGAGGGTGGATGGATGTGTATGTGTTAGGAAAATAAATTATTGGCCGAGGAAAGAGATTACAAGAGAATTGATGTTAATGTTGGAAGAGCTGGAAAATTTGATGGTTTGGTCACATTTAAAGTTTAAAGCAGGGCTGGGGAGATAGCTTAGTAGAATAAGTTCTTGTCTGGCAAGTGCAGGGTCCCGAGTTCAGTCCCTGGTACTGCAAAAATAAATAAATGAAGTTTAAAGCTAATATGAAGGCTGTGTGGGGTTGTGCACACCTGTAATCCCAGGTGTGCACAACCCTGGGAGTGTGGAAACAGGTGAATCATTACCAGTCCAGTCTCCATAGTGAGAACCTAAAGACCCTGTAGACCCTGCCCTAAATACAGGGTAAAAACAATAAAGCTAATATGAGGCAGGAAACAATGTAATACTGCTTGCTACTCTGAGGTTCCTTATTTTAGCAGTTCAAGTGGAAATCTAGATCTTGACCTTTAAGTACAGGATAAACTAGGAATTGGCATGAGCAGTAACATACAGTAATAGCCCCAAGTAACTGTGTAATAAAGGCAGTAAGGAAGAGGAGACATGGAACCCTCAGGGGCAAAGGTGACAGCCAGCATGTTGTGGGTACACTACAGATATTACCACTTCACTCTGCAGTGATGGGTGTTGATGGTGATGACCTTGACCGTGTCAGTAGAGAAGATTAAATTTTATAGCCTTTTCTGATGTCAGATAATGGTATGATAAAAAAATGGTTATAAAGGGATATGTTCCCACTACTCAGAGAGCCAACTTATGTGAAAGGAAATTATCTCTTAATTGAGTCAGGCAAGAGAAGCATTACTGTAGGGTTTTTTCTCCCCCGCAATTTGGAAATTTATTTTACAGAATGGTACATTGATGGTTATCCTATCTAATGGGTATAATTAAGCTCTTCTGCTTTAGTTTATCTCCAGAATGTGATTCTCATATTTGATAGACTACTGAAAGCTATACCTCTCTGTATAACACCATATTCCTAACATTATTGTTTTCCTCCTTTAAAAAAAAAATGCATACTAGGGACTGGGGAGATAGCTCAGCAGTTTTAGGTGCCTGCCTGGCAAACATAAGGACCTGGATATGATCCTTCATACTGCATGCCATGTTGCCCCAGAACCCAGCACTGTTCTGGCCACTGAAACCAGACATGATGGTGTGTGCCTATAATACCAGTGCTGGGGAAGCTGAGACAGGAGGATCACTAGTGTTCGAGCTGCATAGTGAGACCCTGTATCAAATAAAAATAAAAGATTTAAAAAATGTTTACTAAATGGCATTTTTGTAATGGGCAAAGGTCAATGTACATCTCAACAAAAGTTAATTCCCTTATGCATTTGGTAAAGGATTGTGAATACATTGTAGTCTCAGAATATAAAATAATATACAATTAATGACTTAACTAGCTAATAAAAGGTTTTTATGCAATGTTGGGGATCAAATCTAGGCCCTGGAGCAAAGTATCCTACCACTGAGCTACATCCTCAGCTCATAATAAAACTTTTTTTGTCCAATAACATGTTGAAAGATATCTCACTTTGTCCTGGGGATGGAAAGGTTGTGGATATGTTTTGATCAGATCTATCTACAGGCATTATTCTTTGCCCACATATACTTGAATTATTTATCAGCTTTTAGACCTTATACTTTATTGAAAAAACTGTGGCTTGACAATCTTTCCTTTTACTGTCTTTCTAGATTCATACCTTTCCTAGACTCAAAACTATTACTGAAAGTTTAATTGCACATTTAATCACTTCGGAGGAGTCATACCACTGTCATGGTGCCGTGATGTGTCAGTGTTGGGGCACTGCGCTGCCTCATTCTGCTAGAGCTCAGCGTTGTGCCCTGCCCTAAGTTACCAGTCAGTGCTTCAGTGGTTAAATTATTAGTATTGAGTAGAGAGGGGTTTTTTTGCCAAGTCTAAAGAAGTCATTTTTTAGATGATAGATATTGGGAAGTAGGGAGAAAATGTTCTGATAGGAAGAGGAACAAAGGAGAGGAGAGGGAAAAGTAAAGGGAGAAAATAAGGATTTTAAAAAGCAGAAGAATAAAAGCCAACAATAGAAACAATGTTTTGTAAAGGGAAAAGGAAAGATGTATTGAATGGAAGGAATGAGGAAAAAGATAATTAAGATATTTTGTACAGATACAGATTCTCTATGATCAGTATGATCATTATGCATCTCAAAAGTGTACCAATAAAAAATAAAGGGAAAAAAGTCATTTGTGAGCTGGGTGGGTAACAGGCTTGTAATCTCACCACTTGGGAGGCTGAAGCAGGAGGAGCCAGAGTTCAGGGCCACATTGAACTGTATAGTAAGACTCTTCAAAAAAATAATGAAAGAAAAAAGAAAGTAATCTATTACTTGCTATGTTGCTTTTTCCTAAATTAACCTATATCAAGAAATGTATAGGGCTGGGCGTGGTGGCGCATGCCTGTAATCCCAGCACTGGGGAGGCTGAGACAGGAGGATTGTTGTGAGTTTGAGACCAGCCTGAGCTACAAAGTGAGCTTAAGGCCAGCCTGAACTGCATAGTGAGACCTTGTCTCAAAAAGACAAAAAGAAAAAGAAATGTGGTCATGGAGATAGCTCAGTAGCCTTAAGGGCCTAGGCAAGTGCAAGGACCTGGGTTACCCCAGGTGTGCTGAGCCAGCCACCAAGGCCAGGTATGGTGGTGCACACCTGTAATCTCAGCCCTGGGAGGCTAAAACAACATTATGAGTGTTGTTATTTGGCTGCGATATGATGAAACAGTTATTTCATGACACATGCATATTGTATATTTTTTCTTAATGTATTTATTATATTTTATTGAAAAGTGTTATGTTGGAATTACTCTAGAAATTATAAATAAGGAAATGTAATACATGGTACAAAAACATGTTTTTTTCTGTGTCATAGATATATGGGCAATAGGTTGCATATTTGCTGAATTGTTGACTTCAGAACCTATTTTTCACTGTCGTCAGGAAGATATAAAAACAAGCAATCCCTTTCATCATGATCAGCTAGATCGGATATTTAGTGTCATGGGGTTTCCTGCAGGTAATATATTTTCCTTTTTAGAATTATATTTTCAGTTATATTTTAGAACTATTCCTTTTCAAAAATATATTTAAAGTATATTTATCTCTACTTTTAAAACTAAAGCAATTAAATTGTAAATAGTTTAACATGTTATTTTCTGTAACAATATTCAATTTTTTTTTTTTGTCTGTGTTAAGATAAAGACTGGGAAGATATTAGAAAGATGCCAGAATACCCTACACTTCAAAAAGACTTTAGAAGAACAACGTAAGTAATTCTATTATTTCTTCAGTCCAGTGGTGGCAAACCTGTGCATCTCACTGCAGGCTGTTTGAATCATTGGAAGCTCTAAAAGGTTTGCCATCGTTGTCTTAGTCCATTTGCCATGTTTGTTTGTTTGTTTGTTTTTGTGGAAATGGGGATTGAACTCAGGCCCCTGTGCTTACCAGGGAAGCGTTTATTCTACTGAGCCATATCCCTGGCCCCTATTCCATTTGTGCTACTATTTAAAAAATACATTAGCCTCACAGACAGAGCCCTCCACTGTGTGAGACCTCCTGAGGGTGGCAGCTGCTAACACTGGTATACTAGGTAATATGATTCAACTAACTGTAGAGAGGGCACAGACATTCAAACCAGAGGTCACAAAATATCTAGTGTTGGCATGGGTACAATAAAATGGACACATGTATTCTTCTGATGTGAGATCAGGGACTTCTCAAACCTGTATGTATCTATGAATCACTTGGAAATCTGTTAAAAACGTAGATTCTGGGGCTGGAGAGATAAGTACCTCCTTAGGCAAGCTTAGACAAGCACAGGGACCATGGTTTGATCCTTGGCACACATGCCCTGCCAGCCCCACCCCCAGGGCAGGCTGAGCTGGCCAGAGTCTGGGTGTAGTGGTGCAAGCCTATAATTGCAGCACTGTGGAGGCTGAAACCAGGATGATCACTGAGTGTCCCAGCTGCATAGTGAGACCCTGTAACAACCAAATACATTTTTTTAAAAAGTAGATTCTAGCCAGATGTGGTGATCTTGGCACCAACATCTTGGCAAACCTGTAATCTTGGCAATTGGGAGGCTGGGGCAGGAGGGTCATTGTGAGTTCAAGGCCAGCCAGGGCTACTTAATGAGTTCAAGATGATCCTGAATTACATACATACTGAGACCCTGTCTCAAAACAAACAGTAGATTTTTGGGCCAATAACAGTGCATACCTATAGTTCCAGCCGTTTAGGAGTTTGAGACAAGAGAATCACCGAGCAGTGTTAGGCTGTTTTGGGCAACACTGAGACCCTAACTCAAAAAATAAGAAAAAACAAGTAGAGGCCTCTGATGCTCATCTGCTATGCAGTATTTTTTTCCTTGTCATGTGTGTCAGACTTCTCTAGAAAGACTTGAACTTGACAGCTATTATCACACAGCTTCTGTGTCATAAGAGGGGCATAACCTTAAGTAATACATTTAAGGAGCATTTGACAAGGGAAAGTATGAAACAGGATGAAGTAAAAACGAAGTGATAAATTTTATACATGATTTCAGTTTTTATAAAAAATTCCCAAAGCAATCCCTGTAATCTCTTGTATTATGTATGTGGTGGTGTACATAAAGCCAAAGGGAAATCAGTAGAAACGGTTACAGTTTTTTTTTAATCAGAAGTACTTTAATTTTGAATAATTTTAATTTTCTTCTTCTTCATACTTCTCTACATTCTGTAACTTTTTTATAACGTGAACATTTTGGAGTTTTTCAATTTGAAATATTTCAAATGTAGAAAGAATGTATGTGATGAAAATAGAGGTGGTATATTTAGAACATTCAAGTGAATACGTCTCCACTCATTTTTCGTTTTTTAAAATTTATTTTATTGAAGAACAAATACCAATGAGACAGTTTCAAATCAAATTCGTAGTACAGATTCAATAATTAATATATATTGTTTTACATACTGTTTGCATATTATTTTCATAGTGGTTTTTTTTGTGCAAGGTGCATTCATGATATTCTACAAACACAGAATGGTCCTTCCATTCTATCCCCTTTTTTTTGTTTAGTCCTATCAGAGATGGGTATTATATTGCAATTCAGTTATTATAGGTGCTTGAATTCAGCGAAAAAGTCCGACACAGTCCAGCAGTCCACAATGTTAGTGGGTTATACGAAGAAATTGTTGACTAGAGCCATTTACAGCTCAGCATATTATTATGGCTTTATTTTATATACCTCGTTTTTATACTTTTCTGCTGGATGGTTAAGACTGAGATAAAGCAAGACCTATATGACAAAAAATGTAACCTTTGTATCTGATGAGGTAAGTCAAGTCCCCTGAGGGATTATCCTATAACCCTGTACCTCACTTGGTAGATCCTTTGTCATTGTCAGCCATGTGGATGAGTCACAGCCATTGCTTGACCAGCTTGCTCTCTGTGAAAGCCTGGGAGGAAGTTTTCTCTCTATGTGACTCTCCTTAGGCACACAGTAGGTCATTGATCACATTCCTCTGTGGCTCCATAATCTCCTTGATCAGAAAATTCGGGGCACATCTGAGTTCCATGATGTTACAGTACAGGTTCTTCTGTGTCCTGAGTCTTCACTGACCTTGAAAGGCTAGGACCAAAATGTTGGCTGACCTTGCAGCCCTTACATTTCTCCAATTTTTGATCTGCAAACTTAGGTTGTTAACCATCCAGAAGAGAAGCTTATTATTAACCTGCAACATATGCAGTTCAGTTTACCCTAACTATCTGACTAAATTTTTTTTAGTTGTTGTTATACCTTTCTATTTGTAATTCTGCTTTTGATTTCTTATACTAGGGAGACTATACGATATTAGCACATGTGTGTCTGGTTTATTTCACTTATGAGTGAAATAAATTCAAGTGGCATATATTAAATGTAAATGCTTCAAGTTTATCATTCTTTATAGCTGAGGAATACTCCACTACATAGAAATACCACATCTTTTTAACCGTTCCGTGTGACGGCCATCTTAGTTGTTTCCAGGATTTGGCTATCACAAATTGTGCTGTTATAAACATAGGTACACATATATCACTATGATATGACATTTTCAATTCCTCCAGGAAAATTCCCAGTATGGAGATAGTTGGCTTGAATGGGATTTCCAGTCCTAGTTTCTTAGCGAGTCTCCACACTGACTTCCATAATGGTTACACCAGTCTACATTCCCACCAGCAATGGAGAAGGGTTCCCTTTTCCTCACATCCTTTCCAACATTTGTTGTTGGTTGATTTCTTTATGATAGCCAGTCTTTCTGGAGTGAAATGGTATCTCAGTGTTGTTTCAATTTGCATTTCATGGATGGCTAGTGATGTGGATCATTTTTTCATATATTATTCGCTTCTTTAATTTCATCCTCTGAGAAGTATGTATTCATCTCAGATGCCCATTTCTGGATTGGGTCTTTAAATTTGAGGGCCTTAATGTATCTTATTTCTTTATAAATTCTAGAGAGTAGACCTTTGTCTGAGTGCTTATTAAGATTTTTTCGAAATTTTTGGGTTGTCTTCTCACTTTTTTGATAATTTGTTTTGACATGCAAAAACTCCTAAAGAAGAGTTGATCCCAGTTGTTAATTCTTTTGTGTTTCCTGTGCAAATACATGTTTGTTCATGAACTCTTTGCCTACCCCTATGTCTTCAAGAGTTCCTCCTACTTTCTCTTCTAGGAGATTGAGTGTTTTCTGTTTTGATGTTTAGATCTTTAATCCATTTTGACTTTAGTTTAGTGTATGGTGATAGATCTGGGTCAACTTTTAGTTTTCAGCATGTAGAGAGCCAGTTTTTCCAGCACCATTTGTTAAAGAGTCTATCTTTCTTCCAGTGAGTATGTTTCGACCCGTTGTCAAAGATAAGGTGGATGAATGTATCCGTAGAGGCTTCAGTGTCTTCTAATTTATTCCACTGATCCTCAGGTCTATTTTGTTGCCAGTACCATGCTGATTTTATCACAGCAGCTTTGTAATACAATTTCGAGTCAGGAATTGTGATGCATCCTGCTTGTCTTTGTTGGCCAGGATTGCCTTTGTTATTCTAGGTCTTTTCTGCTTCCAAATAAATTTTAGGGACGAATTCTCTAGGTCTGTGAGGTATGTTGGTGGCAGTTTGATAGGGATTGTGTTAAATCTGTAGAACAGTTTTGGTAGTATGGCCATCTTCACGATGTTGGTTCTTCCTATCCAAGAGCAGGGAATATCTTTCCATTTTCTGAAATCCTCCACAATTTCTTTTCTTACGGTACTGCAGTTTTCTGGAAAAAGATCTTTGACTTCCTTGGTTAAGTGAATTCCAAGGTATTTCATTTTCTGTGGTGCTATTGTAAAAGGTATTATTTGTATAGTTTCCCTCTGGGCCAGGGAGATGGCTCAGTGCAATAAGTGCTTCCCTGGGAAGCTCAAGGACCTGAGTTCAATCCTTAGTTCCGAAAAAAAAAAAAAGTTTCCCTCTCAGTGTTTATCTGTATAGAGGAATGCTTTGACTTTTGAGTATTGACTTTGTTTCCTGCTATGCTACTGAATTTGGGTATCAGTTCTGGTATCTTCTTGGTGGAGATTTTTGGGTCTTCCAAGTAAAATATCATGTCATCTGCAAATAGTGATAATTTAACTTCTTCTTTACCTATTCTTGTTCCTTTTATTTCCTCCTCTCTAATGGCTCTTGGTAATGATTCTAAAACTATATTGAATAGGAGGGGTGATAGAGGACATCCTTGTCTTGTGCCTGATCTGAGTAAAAGATTTCAGTTTTTCCCCTTTAGAATTATATTAGCGGTTGGGTTGTCATAGATGACTTTTATCCAGTTGAGGTAGAGTCTGTCTATTCCAATTTTCTGTAGGGTTTTGAACATGAATGAGTGTTGGACTTTGTCAAAAGCTTTCTCTGCATCAATTGAGATGATCATGTGGATTTTAGATTTCAGCCTATTAATATAGTGTATTACATTTATAGATTTTTGAATATTGAACCATCCTTGCATCCCTGGGATGAATCCTACCTGGTCATGAGCTTCTTGATGATTTGCTGTATTCTATTTGTTAGTATTTTATTGAGGATTTTTGCATCTATGTTCATGAGGGAAATTGGCCTGTAGTTCTCTTTTTTGGTTTTGTCTTTCCCTGGTTTGGAATCAGTATAATACTTGCCTCCAGAAATGATTTTGGGAAGACTGCTTCCTTTTTAATTCTATTGAAGAGTTTGAGGAGTGTAGGGATTATATCTTGTATAAATTTCTTGTAGAATTCAACTGTGAATCCGTCAGGACCTGGACTTTTCTTTGTTGGCAGGCGTTTTATTACATTTCGTATTTCATTGGCTATTATTGGTTTATTGAGAGTTGTTATATTTTCTTGGTTCAGTTTTGGTAATTTGTACCTTTTGAGGAATCTGTCCATTTCTTCTGTCTTCTATTCTGAGATCTCAGGGTTCATTGTAGAACAACTTCTTATTTTCTTTTCACCAGGGCACTCTATGACAAATGAAAATAGTAGTCTAAGAGAGTTGATATGGCCAAAGCAAACACATAGAAGAGCATCAGAAGGTAGCCCTTCCTTCTTGTTTGTTTGGTTTTCATCCCAACAGACCAAAAGGGATCAAACTGCAGTTACTTAATAATGCAACAGTGTCTCTTGGAATTGCCAGATAAAAATA
>PVKA01052444.1:0-11716 GCA_004027165.1 Ctenomys sociabilis
CAGCTTAATATTATGGGCTCACGATGTATACTTCATTTTTATACATTTATGCTTTTCTGCTGGATGGTTAAGACCTAGGTAGATCCAAACTTATATACCAACACATGTACTTTATATTTCCTATGTGGTCATTGAAGTCTTCTCAGGGTTTATCTTGTAGTCCTGTACATTATTCTGCAGTTCCTTTGTCTGTGTCATCAATATTATGAGACTCAGGTGAGCTCCAAATTTTCTGAGCAAGGAGATTGTGGAGCCACAGAGGAAAGAGATTGAAGTTCTATAGTGTGCCTGGGGAGAGTCACATGAAGAGAAAACTTTCTCTCAGGCTCTCACAGAGAGCAATCTGGTCAAGCATTGGCCGTGACTCATCCACATGCTGACACATTTAAAAGAATATTTGCACTTCTTTGATTTCCATTTTCCCTTTCCCCAACTTTTCCTTCCAGGTGCATTCGGGGTATTTGTAGGTGTGTCAGGGCGCTCGGTATTTGTCCCACTTTCTATACTGACAGCATCATCATTCTCGTCCCCGGACAGGTCCGGGTTGCTGTTCTTGTCACTGCTCAGCTTCTGCTTCTTGGCCGCAGGCATGTCTGTTCCCGCCGGCGCTGTCGACACTTCCCTCTCGGACATATTCCTCCACCTCCTCTCTTCTTAATTTCTTATACATTTCTTTTTTTTTTTGTTTCTTTTTATGATTTTAGATGCACATATCTGATAATATGAACAACTGGCTAGAAGACAACACTATGTACTACAACAATACTGCGAAATTCAAATCACTTTGTTAGGTGAAATTCTGTATCGTTTGTAATTTTTCGGTTTAATTCTAATTTGTACTCTCTTTACAAATAAAAAATAAACAAATAAAAGAATGTAAATAGTCAAATCCCCAGAATTCAAAGACCCAATACAAAAATGAGCATTTGAGATGTATGCACACTTTTCAGTTGAAGAAATCTGAATGGCAAATAAATATATGAAAAAATGTTCAGCATCCTTGGTCATTTAATAATTGAGAACTTCAGGGTTTGATCACTTGCACTACATCGACCCCAGCCCTGATCTGGTGATGGAGTCCAGGTGTGGTCATGCATGCCTATAATCCCAGCAGTAGGGAGGTAGAAGCCAGGAGGATCATTATGAGGCTGAGCTGCACAGTGAGAACCTGCACTAAAAGAAAGAAAGAAAGAAAGAAAGAAAGAAAGAAAGAAAGAAAGAAAGAAAGAAAGAAAGAAAGAAAGAAAGAAAGAAAGAAAGAAAAATTGAGAACTCATATTAAGAAGCTAGGGAGATAGCTCAGGTGTCTGAGTGCCTTCCTGGCTTTGATTCCTGGCACCACATGCTGTGCATCAGGGAAGGTTGAGACAGCAGGACACTATGAGTCTGAATTCATAGCGACACTCTGTACAAAATTTAAAAAAAAACAAACAAACTGCAAATTAAAACAACGCTGTGATTTCAACTCACCCAAAAGGAACTGCCGTTATTGACAAAATGTTGTTTTACTTGTGATAGTGTGAGGGATGGAACTAGGACTCTGCCCATGCTATGGAAGTGCTCTCACACTGAGCTGCACCCCCTGCCCCCAAAATATTTCATACCTTAAGTTTTGCTTGTAAATGATTGGAAGTATTTTCTTAAATCTTTTTACTCATAAGTAAGTGCATTCAATAGACAATTTAAAATAAAATAAAATATTTTCACCTATCATGCAACTGTTACTTTGTTTCCTGAGAAAATATTTTAGAATCTTTTATTTAACTTCTACAAATTCAGAGAGCTTTTTGTTTCTTTTCTTTTTTTTTTTGTGCCGGGTCTCACTATGCAGCTGGGACTTATAGTGATTCTCCTGTTTTCTGCCTCCCCAAGGCTAGGATTACAGGTACATAATCATGCCTGCACTTTCTTTTCTAGAAGGAAGTGAAATGGAAGTGGAGTCCCTTTTCATGTATCTGGCTTTTGTCAAGACTTCCTGTTCATGCAAAAGTGAACCTTAAACTCCTGGGGCCTTTTCAAGCTTTTTTACCCTTAAAGATTTCATTAGGTTTTTTTTTGTTTTGTTTTGTTTTGTTTTGTTTTTGCTTTGAATCATTCCCACTGTGTTAATTTGTGACCATTTTAAGTTTATCTTTGTTTAAAAGATTTGGTTCTACAATGATATAGTTAAAAAATGAAGGGAGGTAGTTCCTCCAGTTTATCAGTTCTTTAAAGTATGATGCTATTTCTCTAGATTAAAATTACCTCAAATTCTAAGGATAAAAAATTTCAAAGCTTTGAAGAGAAAACATTACTTTTTAGTTTTTTGTAAGACTTCTCTATCAGACATCATTACTGCCGTGAAGCGTTATACAAATCCTGGTATTGTTACTGTCTTTGTCCAGAGTAAAATAAACAAATTATTTAAGATATAATAAAACAACAAAATACATGAGAAATGTCAATTTAATTCTGTTTATTTAATCATTTTGAAGGCCTGTTACAAAAATGTGTTTAACAAAATGATTTTAAACAAAGCATAAATAAAACATAAAAATTATTAAGTTTTGGGTTAGGAATATAGCTCAGTTCCAGAACACTTGGCTAGCATGTATAAGAATCTGGATTTGATTCACAGAAAAATCATGTAAATTTTAGTGCATGCTATAATTTTCTCTCATTTTTGAATCAGAATGGTGCTGCAAAAATGTCAAAATATGAAAAGATAAAATATATCTTTTATACATAGTATTGATATATATGAGTATTTGTAATCTTGAGAGACAGTGTGTCTAATAGACCCATGCTAAAATAACAATGTAAAATACATACTGAACTTGTGATCCACAGACAACACAGACAAATCTATAAATATCTGTATTCCCCTTATGAAAGCAAAAGTTGTTTAATTAATTGTAGTCTCTTTTAATGACTCAAGGATTATTTCCCCAAGGCTAGACACACTTTTAAATATTATTACAAAAATATCAACTATTTAGTGCCAATACAAAGTCTGCTGAAGGTATTTGCTTTGTCCTGAAAATTTAAACTATTAATAAATTTTAAGATCAGTTAACCTTTCTCAGGAACTATAACATTTTTATAAAAAAATTACCAAGCTACTAACTGAAAGAAGAATTATGGGGTTTTATTTGGTAAGATATAATCCAGATACTTCTTTATGACTTGTTTTGCTGCTTAAATTTTTAAATATAACAACTTATCTTCACTTCCATGTATTATAAATAAAGAAAAAAATAAGGAATTATAATAAAGGAAAAATTCCAAACTGTATTAAAGTCAAGGAAGATAATGAAGCCCTTTTATTGTCTGAGAAGCTGTAGAAAGCTGAAAAAGAACTTATTAAGAAATATAGTTTTATATTTATGAAATGCTATAGGTTATAATCACACAAAAAATTTTCAGTTCAGATAGTGAATTATTTATTTGATCACATCCAGAATTGTTAGATGTTGTATTTCACTTAGGAAAATTTATTGATTATCATTAGATTCACTGTATCCTAAGTACTGATGATGCAATCACATTAATCCATTAATTATTTTTATGACAATACACATAGTAGTAGAAACTCTAATCAGAATGAGATATAAAATACATTTTATGTTGAACAGGTTACAGTTAGATTACTTAACGGAACATAAGAATCTTTCCAGCCTCATTAGGACCTAGCCATGCAAATTAGTGTTGTTAATTAAATGATAACTATTAACTTAATAAAAAACCATAAATGAAAGAGAAAATTCTTTAGAACTGTGCAGGGAAGAATCAATAATAGTAAGTTGAAGAAAAAGACATCTGTTTAAATTTGTGGTAGTAGACACTGCAATCTGTGCAATTTGTACTTTACAAAAAGATTTAATAGTATATTTGAGGGGACATTCTTTGTCACTACAAATTTCATTTTTCCAAATGTCTACTTTACCTACCTCAGCAAGGTAGAAAATTTCACTGCTACTTATTAAAGATTCAAAAATTGGCTTTTGTGTACTGTATCATTTATATTTCACCTGATTGTTATATAGCAGACAGTTCCATTAAGATTGCTTTCTTCTACCAGAATTTTGAGAGGTAGTAGTGGTTCAGGTAGTTTATGAAACATCGAGTATTATAAATATGCTATACATTTTTGACACCTTCACTAATTCCCTCATTTTGTTTTCAAGACAAACGATGAAATATTATTAGACTTATGAAAGTGTAGAATTGCTCTGAAATGATGGGGAACACAATGATACATAAAAAGCTTTTCACGAGCTTTGCTAAATACGCCAGGAATACTAACACCATTGCTATTAGTGATGATGAGTTTAATAGTAAAGCAGTTTCGGCAATTCTGGTGAGAAAAGAAGCTGATCACAATCCCTGTATCATCTATTACCTATATTATTCTGAGACTTTCAGGGCATGATGCCAGCCTGAGATCTCCAGAATGTTTCATTTCCTTATGCTATTGAGCATATTAATTTGAAATCTTACAATTTACAGAATAAAGAGGTGAGATTTTCAAATTAAATATTTAAAAAAATAGAATTAAAATTCTTTAAATGAGTCGCTCATTTCAAAATGAACCTGTAGGCTATGGGTTTTTACATTCATATTTAAGGAGGGGAAACTGACTTTAAATATTTTGATTCTAAGGTGTTTTTCTAGATTATAACAAAATTGATAAACAAACCTTTACTTGAGAGACAGCATAGCAGTAACTGATATGACATTACAAGCAGTGTGTATTTAGATCGTAATGACAGGCATTCCAAATATGATCCTAGTATTACACATTAATATCTTCAGTGCTATTTCTCAGTTCACAGGTATTAACATACAAAGTGAGTCAGAGTGAGAATCCTACCAGTTAATTTCTAGCTTCAAAAACCTCCTGAAAATTCTCAGGATCATTGCCTTAACCATCTTGTGCATATAAACGTATGGTTTTGCCCCTGTCGTGTTTCCTAGCTTTTTTTCCTTGCCCTCTCTTCATTGTTTAATCCTTAAATTCTCACTCTCTTTTTAATTGTGTTATACCTTTCTATTTGCATATCTTCTTTTGAGTTCACTAGGTTTAATTGTGTTATACCTTTCTATTTGCATATCTTCTTTATAGTCACTAGGGAGACTATATGATATTTAAAATTGATGTGATTTTTACTTAGCCTCATATTTAAAAACAGAACCAGTTAGCTCAGATATATCACTAGAAATCTCTCCCTCCTACTTTCTTTTTTTGTTCCATCCCACCCTTTCTCCATCCCAGCCTCCCTCCCTCTCTCCTTTCCCTCTTTCTTTGCTTCCTTTTCTCCTTTATTCCTTCCTTCCAAGTACAGATGATTGAACCCTAGTGCTTCTGCATGCTACTCAAATGCCCTAGTCTTGCCCATATTTTATTTTTTTTGACACAGACTTGCTATTTTCTCCATGCTGGTCTTCAGTTAATGACTCCCTTGTCTTAGTCTTCCAGCTAAGCTTGGATTATAGATATTTTCCACCATACATGGGTGAGAGCTATTTTTCGAACACATGTTGTTAACAATGATCTGTAGGGAAAATATTTTGTGATATTCTACTGTTGGTGAAAGTAAAATATAGTGTTTGCGTTCATAACAGTCAAATTAGTAATTTTATTAACAGGCATGCAATGAATAGCAAATTATGTATTAGTAGCCATACCCTCTTGACTATGCAATTTTGGAGAAGGTGGAGAGTCATGTATAAAATTACTATTGAACAGAAGCTAACATGAGTATTGAAGGATCGCTTCACTATTGCAAGTTACATTTCTTCAGATCTTTAAAAAGACCCATCTTAAACAAGATGACTATATGTGCACCATAAAAGTGGGGAGCAATTAATCAAATTGCTTGCAAGAGGAGTATAAAAACTTATAAATTAAAAGACTCAGTGACACTACAGAAGAGCACTAAAACCATGTGTTTGTTATTTCTCTCTGTGTGTCTCTTACTCATTTGTGTGTGAATATGTCATGGATAGATATTTATGGTGTAGAATGAACTTCCTTCAGTTGAAACATGATTTATATAATCAAAGATTTGAAAGTCAAACTAGCTTATTACTTATCTTCATTCTATCTAAAATCATTTTTAAAATAAATATATTTCAAATCATGTTTGTCTAAGCCCTTTTACTAACTATTCCAAAATAATATCTCTCTGTTGAAGAATGTCAGCTGCAGGCAATAACTGATGAAAGACAAGTCAATTGTAGATGGTAAAGAATTAATAAGAGTGAAAAATATGTCTTTCTCTTTAATTTTATCTTATGTTAAGCTCTCTCTGGGCTTTAGAAAAAGAGGAGTGTAAGACAACTGAGAACATAGATATATCTTGTGCTTTATAGATTTTTATTGTTGGAAGTTATGCCTATATTTAAATAACCTTTATGCACACACCTTGATTCTTAGAGAAAACCTTATCTAAAATATGAATTTTGAAAATCACACAGTAGTCACTGAATTTATTCTCCTTGGTTTCACCAACAACTCTGAGATGCAAGTTTCCCTCTTCGTTTTGTTCTTGGCCATCTACAATCACTTTGTTGGGGAACTTTCTCATCGTCACAGTTACCAGTGTGGATCCTGCTCTACAGACACCCATGTACTTCTTTCTCCGAAACCTATCACTTCTTGAAGTTTGTTTCACTTTGGTTATGGTGCCAAAAATGCTGGTAGATCTAGTGTCACCAAGGAAAACAATCTCTTTTGTGCGCTGTGGTACCCAGATGTACTTCTTTTTTCTTCTTTGGCAGCTCTGAATGTTTTCTTCTCTCTATGATGGCTTACTATCGCTTTGTGGCCATCTGTAACCCTCTTCGCTATTCAACCATGATGAACAGGACCTTGTGTCTGTGGATGGCCATAGGCTCCTGGATGTCTGGTGTTCCCGTGTCTATGTTACAGACTGCTTGGATGATGGCCCTTCCATTCTGTGGACCAAATGCTGTAGACCATTTCTTTTGTGATGGACCTCCAGTCTTGAAACTAGTCACTGAAGACACAACTATGTATGAAATGCAAGCTCTAGCTTCCACGCTACTATTTATTATGTTTCCCTTTTCCCTTATTTTGGTCTCTTACACATGCATTATCATCACTATTCTGAAGATGCCATCTGCTACTGGTCGTCAGAAGGCATTTTCAACTTGCTCATCACATCTTATTGTGGTATCCCTGTTTTATGGAACAGCAAGCCTGACTTATTTACGACCCAAGTCTGGACAGTCTCCTGAGAGCAAGAAGCTAGTGTCTTTGTCCTATACAGTCATCACACCTATGTTAAACCCCATCATCTACAGCCTAAGAAACAATGAAATGAAAGGAGCAGTCAAGAGAACCATCACTCGCAGTCTTGGGGAAGTTAGATGTGTTTTGAATCCTATTTTTTAGAGTACTTGTAAACAATGTTCAGGCAGCAGAGCCCAATGACAGAGTTTAAATCAAGGGATGAAAGAGTTGCTTTTGTTCCAACAGTGTCACTGTGGTGGGTGCATCTTATTGTCCCATTCAGAGTGCTAGTAAAATGACCATCCTCTCAATTTAGGGTAACTGAGGAAAACTTTATGAGAGGACATTTAAAAAATCATGGGCAAGATTAGGGAGTTTCCTCTCAGGTCATTCAGTGGAAATTGTATACTTCACCTGAAGAGACAAGTAGTATGATTAACTGTAAAGATGTACATTAAATACACAACTTATGATAGCAATCAGTCCTGTCAAATCTCTTGCAAACTAAAATATGATAAGTGGGAAAATGCACTCAGCATCCCAACCTACTCAACACTGTAGCTTGGCAGTACCTTGTATTATTGAGTATCAGTTGTTTGCTTTGGTCATCATGTGGCTGACTTGATGCTGCAGATCACTGAGCTGCGTAGGATCACAAGTATTGAACAGACCAGTGTTAGCCTGGTTAATGACAGAATTTGAAATATGAAGTATAGTGTGTATTGAATATGTGTTACTTTTGCACTACTTAGGGAGGATAAAGTCAAACAATCGTAAGTTCATGAAAAAAATTACCCAACAGGAAGTCTGATTTTCACTAGGAAAAGGCAGTTTTTTAAGTCTTACAGTGTTTTTCCTTTTAAATATGTTGTTGATTCTGTTTTTGGTCAAATCAACTCTGAGATAAACATGAATATATCCTGTAATGTAGATATGAAGGTTACTCTTTATGGGAACAGTAGGATAGAAGAGGGTAAGAAAAATTGTGGAGCCTAATGTAAGTACCCACCAAAATCTATTATATATTCTGAGACTAATGTAATGCAGAGATACATCCTGTATGTGTTTGAAGTGACTTTCAAACTATGTATTAAAATGTGAGATTTACAGACAAGGCTATTTGGACAATAGTTCTCTCAAATTTATTCCTCCTGTCTGATTAAAACTTTTGGTGCTTATCTTACTGAAATCATTTTGCTTTTGGTTGTGGTTTTCTGAATCTTAACTTCTTCCTCAAGCTTTCACTTTTTACCTAACTTCTACATGAACATTTAAAATCCAGCTTATAAAAGAATCAGGGGCCAAGATGGTGATAGAAATGGGCAAACACAAGTTGCTGAGTACTGGCACCACAGAGCCATGTTACATCTAAGAGAAACTGTGTTTGGCCTATTTTGTCATGAGAAGTGAAGACCAAAATTGGGCATCAGTTAGATCAATCAAGCCATTTGCAGATCCTAGCCACTCAGAATGGTCATTTGAGACAACTGTGCTTCTCAATACCAAAATGGAAATGGGGTGAAAAAGGAGAAGTGGTAGAAACTGTTGAAGATGTTGTTTGGAAACTGATGCTGAGAGAGTTGAAAAACTAAAGAAAGTGATAAAGGAAATCCAGATGATTTAAAAGAGATGCAGAATTAATTCAAGCAGGGCACATAGGTAGCAGACTGGATGAGACTTGTGGTGACATTGCAATGAAAGAGAAATTAGAGGAAGAGGATGAAGTAAAAAGGAAGGCCACAAATGCGTGTAACAAGCTCATCAGGCAGTGAAAACACCCTGTCAGACATCATCCACTGTGACGGTCAGCTCTGCAAGAGATTTTGCCTCCCAGGAGGAGAATAATCTGTGGGAGATCTGACTCCAACCACTATGGAAGTGACTGTCTCTAGGATAACTGTTGGAACTTTGCCCAATACCCCATTTCTGGGATTCCTGACACCCTTCCTCCTGTCTCTACACTCTTAGAAGCCTCTATGACTCCAGTAACAAATGATTCACCATGGAAAAAGATGCTTAAACAGAAAGCTATTGCATACCCTTCCTCTCTACTGTTAGAGCTCTTGAAGAAAGGCGGCCTCCTGCCTACCTGCCCCAGACTAGTCAATGAGAGTGAAGTGGCTGTGGCTTCCAGCCGTTTGAACAGTACAGGTGTCCTACTGGTGGTAGACAGTGTCCTTCTCATGATTCATGCTGGGGAGTCACAGCAAAAACCCAATACTTTTGTAGCCTCCCCTTATGCCCTAGGTGCTCCAACTCTTTCCTGGTTTTTAGATGCTGGTCCTACACAATTCACCTTACCTCTTGCTTCCTTCACTATTTGCCAGTGAGCCTCCAGTTAAAACTTGTGTCATCTCCTGTACAGTCTGTATCCCAAGATACTATTGTCATGATGCCTGCACTATAAGCACCATCTTCTGATCTTGCTATCTCCACTCCTGAAAGTGTAGCTCCAGGGAGTCAGCCTGATACCTGCATTGTTATGGAAGCTGTGGGAGATCCGCATACTGTGACTGTTTCCATGGATAACAGTGAAATCTCCATGATAATTATATCAAAGAGTGTTTCCAATCAGGGGTAGCAAAGACTTCTGGAGGGTTAAAGCCTCCCAGCATAGATGGGAAGAAAGCCTTAGATGTGGCTGAGAAGATAATATTGCTGCATCATATACAGGGAAGAACTGGACTTTGAGACTGTTGGAGACATCATTGACATCACTGAAGATAAGGTAGATAATAATCCTGAAGTGTTGGATGCGGCAGCTGTGGAAGAAGCAATGTCATTCTGTGAAGAGAATGACGATCCCTAATTACTGTCTGGTCCCTGGGAGCACCAAATCCTAATTACTGTCTGGTCCCTGGGAGCAGGACAAGCCAGTACCTCTCCCTACGCCAGAGATGACAATCAGGCAAGAAAGGCTGGGCGTTGAAGAAACAGAAAACAAAGGAATCCGCGATTTGTTGGACATCAGGAATTCTGGTGTTGAGGTCAAGGTAGAGTCTACAGAACCAGACCCTGGAATTTCAGGAGTTGAAATAGTATCTGAAGTTGTTCCAGCCCCAAGTATGGAGCCATAAGAACTCAGGGGTCAAGACTTAGATGAGGAGGCCAGAAGTGTTGCAACTGGAGAGATTGCTGAAGCAAATGTTTCCAGTGGGAAACTGATGAGATGCCACCTACAGCTGTGAAGACAGAGGCATCCACTGAAAGAATGTTGTCTCCATCACATGGCTCCAATCTTGAGGATCCTTTAGAGGCAGAGACGCAGCACAAGTTTGAAACCTCAGGACTCCGCCATCCTGCTCCATCCCACCCACCCCCGCCCAGCCCCAGAGACCGGCCAGAGACAGCGCGGCCCACTCCGCCATCCTCCTCCATCCCGCCCACGCCCGCCCAGCCAGAGAGCAGCCTGAGACAGTGGCTGACTCCAGCGGCCTCCTGGTTCCCGTGCCAAGCTCGCCCAGCGAGAGCGAATTTACAGGACACACCAGGATTCCCAGATCAGTGAGAGTGTGGTGAGTCTGAGGGAGAGCCTTTGGCTTCTTCCCACGCACGCTACACGGATCCCTGTCCCCAACCCCTCCAAGCCAGTGACTGGCCTGAAACCTCAGGACCCACTCACCAACACCTCCCGGGATCCCCTGACCTAAAGCCCACTGATTGAGTGGGAATTTTCCCGATTCTCAGGGCATCAAAGGTCAGTGAGTGTAGAACCTCAGGCCCGTTGTGCCTGAGATACATTTCCCAGAGATTAAGCTGCCCGTCACCTCCTGTGGCCGGGTAACAGCTCCAGGCACACTGTGCCAGAGAAACATTTCCAGGTGATTACTGGTCCCACCCCACAGCCCCAGACCCAGTGCAGGTTGGCCTGGAGTGAGAACTCCAAGCCTGCCACACCAGAGGGACATTTCTCAGCAATGCACGGTCCCACGCTACGGACCGAAACCCAGCACAGCCTGGCCTATGAGTGAGGGCTCCAGGCCCACTGCACCAGAGGGACCTTTCCCAGCCTTCTTGGGTTACAGCCTGTAGACCCGGACCCAGCACAAGCTGGCCAGCTCAGTACAGCCTACACAGTGAATAAGATCATCCACTATCCTTTTGTGAGCCAAGAAAACCCACCAAAGCCCAGGCCCACCCACCTGGGGAACGCCCTGCCTGACACAGGAGGGCTGACCCCAGGAACCAACATAGGGGAACCAAAGGAGCTGCAGCAAAAAAGGAACTGAACACAACAGCTAGACTCAGGATAGGCATACCTGGAAAATCTCAAACTTAATAGACTGGCACCCTAATCTCATAACAAGCTAAGGTTATAGCTGCACCAAAGCTCTACACCAAAGGTCAAAGATCAGTGCTATACAAAATGACAAAGAGAAGGGGAAAAATGCAATCCCAGACCTCGAGTCCATCAGGAAGGGCAGAGGACACTAGCTCAGCTGCAACGAATGAAGTAACAGATACAGCAGCAAAGGAACA
>PVKA01052445.1:0-11712 GCA_004027165.1 Ctenomys sociabilis
GAGAGAGAGAGAGAGAGAGAGAGAGAGAGAGAGAGAGAGAGAGAGAGAGAGAGAGAGAGAGAGAGAGAGAGCACAATCTTTTATGGGTTGTTATGGTTTGTGTCTAGTTGGCCCCCCAAAGCCTCATGCAGTCATGAGTGGACTTCTAAAGTTTGGGACTAACTCGTGATCCACTGGGATCATGGGTGCAAGTGCTGTACCCCGCCTGGGGCAGATAGCCTTGAATCAGCAGAAGGGAGACAGATTTGCTCTCTGCTGCTCTTGTCGCTGCCACTCCTCCCATTTGCTCTTGCTGTTTTGTTGTTTTCCACCACCATGAATGGCCGCCTTCTGCCATGTGCCACTCTGCCTTGGAGCCAGCCAGGTGTGGACTGAAGCCTCCGGCATCTGTGAGCTAAATAAACCTTTCCTTGCTTAATTCTGGGTGTCAGGTATTTGTCCCAGCAGCAAGCAAAAAGTAACCAAGACACGGGTCCACACTTTGCTTGGTGTCCACTTCTACTTTAGAAAGTGCTGTGTTCATGCCGATTCTGTGCAGAGGCCCCCTTTGCCACACAGTGGGGAGAGGTCTGGGGAAGGGCTGCTATCTAGGGTGTGAGCCTAGGGCAGCAAGCTGGTGTGTCTCCAAGTGCCCTCCCAGTGACAGCACAGAGCAGCTCTCTCCTGTGTACCTCTTTCACGCTTTGTTATAGTTCAGGCCTGGATGTCCCCCAAAGCCTCCAGAAAACATGGGTGGGGCCTTGGGAAGTGATTGGATCCTGAGTGCTGACACTTACGGACGGATCAGTCCACTGAGGAGTTCATAGATAAACATGACACGGGGCAGTAACACCTGTAGGAGGAGACAGGTCGCAGGGCAGGGTCTGTCTCCCTTCCTCCTTCCTTAATTTCACTCATGCTCCGGCTCTCTGACTCTCTCCCCTTCTCCCTTTCTCCCTCTCTCCCTCCTTCTCTCCCCACATCAGTCTCTCTCTACTCTGTCATGCTGTCTGCTTTACAGCCAACCAGAGGGCTGAAACCTTTATAAACTGAAAGCCAAAATAAATCCCACCTTCCTTAACTTGTGGGTGTACGGTATTTTGTCCCAGCACCAAAGGAAGTAACTATATACAATTAGTGACCCCAAATTGACATTCGAAAATTACCACTTTTGAAATATATTTTAAATATATGACAAGAAAATGGAGCTTACTAGTTTTGGCAGTGTTTCTGCATTTCTGAATTGTTTCTGTACAGCTTTGAGGGAGGGTGCTTTTAGTTTTGTTTTGTTTTGTTTTTCCTGCAGTTTTTCCTCACTTAGTGAGTGACCTCAAGAGCTCATGGTATTTCAAACAATTTCCCATGCATTGTTTTAGTTCAAATACTAGGAATCCCTGCAGAAGCCAGTAACAACAACAACGTATGTGTCTGAGGTAAAGATGCATAAAAATACAGGGTCAGTTCCCATTGAAACGTGCACTTCTTTCTAAACACTACTTCCTAACTCAGCCTTTCAGCTGGGCATCTGGATGCTATCCTCACCGACTTGTAGCAAGTCGGTGGCCTTTTTCCCCTGATGTGGAGAGCACCCCGCCACTGAGACCCTCCCTGGAAGCTGGGTGGGAAACACTGCTGTTCGTTCTGCAGCTGGTGGCCACTCAAGTGGGTGGGACCCAGCCTAAGTTCATGGTCACCGCCCAGAAGAAGACAAACGACCCACTGACAGGCAGTGGAGCCACGTGGGGAAGGAAGACATCAGGCCCTAACTACCCCAGAGTGCCTCTGGCTCCCATATTCCCTACATGGCTAGAAAGGAAAAGAGAACAGCACTTCTTGACTTGGGTGGCTTCTCTGTGGGCACAAGAAACAAAAAGGGTGTCCTAGGCAGGGACTAGTCAGCGGGGGTGGGACACCCCCCAGGCCCCGTGAAAGCTGTAGAAGACACCAAGAGGAAGGCCATGGGTATTCTCATTCGGGTTGCTGGGCCACTCCACATTCACACTTGACTTGTGAATGTCTCTGTGACCTTCCCAAGGGGGCCATGGCCCCAGTGTGGACGCCATTCCTTGAGTACTGCAGGGTGTCTAGAGTGACCTCAGTGAGCCCTGGCCAGGGGCAGGGCGGGGGCTCTCACCTGGCGGGAGGACACTGGTCCCTCACACGGCCCAGAGTTCATCAGAATCTGTTCTGGGAGGGGGAGGCCACACCACAGTGAAGTCATAGGTATTATCAGTAGGAGCCCATGTCCAGCAAACTACTTTATATAATCACTGTGTCTTTGGATGAATGGAATTTTAAATTTTAGTATCTAATCTTAAACATATATATATATTTATTAATACCACATTTCCCTGAAAATAAGACTTAGCTGGAAAATAATGTCTTGCAAATTAGTGAAATCTCTCTAATCTTTTGATTGTGCAATTTTTCTATGTAGTTTTCGAAGCCCACAAAATAATGTGATAAAATATTTCCTTATATTTTATCTGAAAGTTTTTAAAATCTTGCCTTATTCATAGTTTCTTAATCCATCTTAAAATGATTTTATATGTGGATCAGGTTCAAGGTCTCAAGGTGCCATTTTTTTAAATGAAAAGACAATTGCCTAGCCCTTGTTTATTTTCTAGTAGACTAAGTCTTGCTGTATTATAGGGTTCCTTTGATGGACTAGATTGATTGCCTCAACTGAGCAGTAAATTCAAGATTTCAGCCACATATGTGGCTGAGGGAGAAATTTTCATGCATGCTTGTTAGTTTCTAAGGTATCCCAATCTGAAAACAATATTGGACAAAAATAACAAATTTTTAAAGGCAAAGAATAAAGGGCAGGACAAGATACACCAGGCTCACACACTGAACCTGTTGATATTAAAATTATACAATTTCTTGGTAGAAGAGATAGAGACCCTGCACAGAGATTTTTAAAAAATACTCTTCACTGAATTTTTATGTTTTAACAAAGTTACTATGTTCCTGTTATTTAATTCAGCCCCAGGTAACTCAGAATCTTTAATGTTGTCACAAACAAAATTGTTTTCTTGTTCTAATCATGACTAGGGTATTGTCCATTTTTTGATATCTGTTCTTGAGTCTGACTGAACTCCTTTTAGAGTCAGTTTTTTTTTTTAAGACAGAGTTTTTTCACATCAGCAGTGAATAACAGTCTCCCCTTTTACACCTGCTCTGGTGCTGTAGATCTGGGCTCTGTCGCTGCTCAGCCAGTGCCTGCCCAGAGCCTGTGTAGAAAGCCCAGGGCTTCCTTGTCCTGCTTATACACCAGCAGGCGGTGTCTGGTGCCTCTGTCTCCTAGCAAGTCTGGAGTTTAGACATTGCTTCTGCAATTCTCTACTTCTTGTATCATCTTTATTGTGATAGCGCAGCCAGAACCTGCATAGAGAAATCTAGGCGTTGGTGTAAGGAACAATGTGGGGCAGAGACTGCTCAACCAGGCATTATGAAAGCAACATGCAGTGAGGCACACAGTTAAACTGAGACATAGAGTTTAATACCTGGGTGCAGGCAGACAGAGGGTAAGAGGTCATCTGTGTCGAACAAAGAGAAGCGGGCCTTTTTATATAGGGATTGAAAGAAAGCAAGGGGCGGTAGGCAGGAAGATATTAATAAACATCTGTGGTCAGAGTTCTGTGGCTGTCCTGCACCTCAGTGAGCAGTCATTGGGACACCAGTGTAAAAATTTGGGTGGCTCCAGACATTCAGAGGCCTGCAAGTTTCCTTGTCCTACCTTACCTCCTTTATGACATCCTGTGTTTGCTGAGGAGAGCCTCAGTGCTGAGCTGAGTCCCACTGACAAGAAAGTCTCTGCTGGTAGACGGGCTGGGTGATAGGAGACTCAGTCCAATTCGAGCCTTGCAGTTGGATGTCTATTAGGGTCCCCCAGGGTCAATATCTAGAAGAAGTAGATCCAGACATATGGCGGCATTTACTGGGACATCATGCTGGGTAAAGCTGGAGACTGCAGACCATGGTGGCTTGGATCAGTCCACATCCAAAAGCCTCAGAAGCAGGGAAGCTGATGGTGTCACTCTTGGTGTGAAACAGAAGGCTGAAGAACCTGGGTGCCAGCAATGAGAGACCTCAGTCAAGACCAGTGAGCCTCCGTTCTGATGCCCAAGGACAGGAGGAAGGCAGTGTTCCAGCCCCAGGAGAGAGCACAAGTCACTCTGAACCTTTTCTTCAGTCAGTCCCCAGCTGACTGATGACGCTGTGGCCCTGCTGAAGCCACATCAGCCTCCTCTCAACACACATCCATGATGCAGCCAGGTTCCCAGGAGTCTGGATGCGCTTCCTGAGGGGGTGGAAGGCATAGGGTTGGAAGGTCGGGGACTGCCGGGGCTGGGGCAGCCTCTGCTCCGCTGTTCCCCAGCCCGGCCATCCCCATGAGCTGGCCCAAGTGACAATGGCATCCGCAAAGCCCCTGGGCTTCCACTGAGCAGGGCCCACAGCTCCCCTCCCTCCTTCCTGCCTGCACCGACTTAACATTTCTTACAAAAATGACAGAGATTTACTGCACAGAACTCCAACCTGAAATTATAGAAAAATGGTAAAGCACTCAATCATCTGCAGTCCTAGACTAAGCCTTCACCAGTGTGGCCTGACCCTCCTGCCCACCACGCTCCTGCACTCCGGCAGACGGGAACAACAGGGTGCTGTTGGCCGAAGGACCCAAGAGAGACAATAAAGTGGTCGCCGGTGGCAAATTACACAAGGACATTTGTCTAAAGGCACGGTGCTGCAATTTATTCTCCCTTTCAGTTAATCATAAATTTTCCTTTCACCGGGACCTAACGGAAGAAAAGGAAAATGGAAAGTTCTCTGTGGACACTGGTATGGGGCCTGTGGCAGGCCCGGCTTCTGCCAGCAGGTGGCATTACAGTGCCCCCATCCCTTAAGAGACAGCGCTTTCTGTCTGGAGCCCCACTGCCCCAGCCAGGCCAGGCTGCTGCCCTTCATTTCCCAGGGACACCAGCTCTTCCCCTGGAGGACTTTCACAACACGCTGTCTGGGAAACCTGCCTCGGAGGCTGGGTTCTCTGCTCCAGAGATGCAGCACCAACCTTAGCACCTGCTGGTCCTCTCTGTAATTGCTTTGATTTGTTTGGTTTTACTTCATCAGTGTCGCTACAGTCCCACATGCTTCTCCCACACTGTGACTTCACGTTATTGCCAGCCAGGTCTGCAGTTTGAAATTGAGTTCTGCCCCAGGTGTGGCTTCATCCTGGTGCTTAACACACGTGTCTACCTTGGAGTCACCTTGACTTTGGTCATTCTCCTCTGTGACCCTGCCTGCTGGGGCAGGAGAGGAGGCACACGCACCCAGAGCTGCCTCCTGGCTTGAAGACTGTGCAGCACTGCATACTGAGGCAAAATACCCAACACCCAAATTTAAAGAAGGAAAGGCTTATTTCAGCTTACAGTTTGTAAAGGCCTAAGTCCATAGTTGGCTGCCTCCAAGGCAGGGTGGCATGGCAGAGGGGCCTCTCGGAGCAGGCAGGGAACAGCAGCACATGAGCAGCAGAACATCAGAAGCAAAAACAGCAGCAGCAGCAGCAGCAATAGCTGCGACCCTCTTTCCCTATATGTTCTATCCAGGTATCCTTAATCCCAGCGTCACATACCCCGGATACAGCCACCTTCCAAAAGACCCACTTACAACCACATGAAGCTCTCAGGGCACATCTAGACATGAGTCACAGCAATGTGTGTCTGTCGTGTTCATGGACACTAGGGCTTTCTCCACACTGGGCAATTCTAGGGCACTAGCCGTGTATATGTCACATTATCACTGTCCCCTGTCTGTCCTCTACAGTGACCCTGCTTGACTTGTTTGGGAGCTGAATGTCAAGTTTACTGAGTGTGAAGGTGCAGAAAAATATAGAGCATCATTTAAAGCATACTAATGCTCCCATCTTGCACTTAAAAGATAAATTAATATCTTGAAATTTTGGTTCCAATATTTATAAAGACACACACTTGTGCTAACACTGTGAAAGAGCCCCAAGCATCCCAGAGCCTTCTGCCTTTCACTGAGCCAACCGCTCTCCTCATCCAGCTGCTATTTCATGGCCTTGCACTGTTATTCCTGTCCAATCTTGTGTGTGCACAATATATACAGAAAATGAAACTACAGTACAAATGGCCACATTCCCCGAGCCGCAGGCCCAAGCCCAGCTCATCGGACCTGCTGAGCACAGGCCTGCCCTATTTGCACCCCTGCCTCTGCCCAGGGTCATGGCACCCCCCTGTGGTACACACCACTCCTATAAACATCTGTGTCCCATATGGCTGTGTCTCTTCCCTAAGGTGCATTAGTTGGACATTATGTGCTATGAAGCATATTGACCATTTGTACTACACTATGTGTATGTTTCTGAAATGTGTCTTTTTCTACTGAAATGACTGGAATTAATCATTTAATTTCTGGGTGGTATTCTATAAACCTATGCCTCAGTGGGCGTAGTGTGGACAGCATGTCCCTTCCTGTCCCACATAGGGCTTCTCTGTGGTGCCACCCAGGAGTGGAACTGGTGAGAGGTGTATTTCACTAAGTACTGCCACTGCCTATTCAGTCCTAAATTACGATTGAGCCCTCTTGAATGGTACATTTCAAATGTGGTAGTTTATTGTCCTTATACCATATTTCAACGGAATTTTAATAAATTTGAAAATAGCAGCAAAAGGTGTTTTCTGTTTGTTTTGTTTTCCTTTACTCTCATTAATGTGTGGCATGATGGAACCTATTTCTTCTTGCTGACACACTGGTCATAAGACGTCTCCTCATCCAGATTTTCCTCCTCAGGAACGACCTTCCTGATTTTTTGTTTTTTTCCTTCTGAGAATCACCACCTATGTCCCGCGGGCACTTTGACCAGTGCTCCTGTCCCACCCTGTCTGGCCTAGGCAGTGCCTCCAGCGCTGTGTGAGCTTTCCATGTTCTGTACACTAATCCTCAGGAATGAGAACATTTGCGCTGTGGCTGTGACTTGTCTTCTCGTCTGCTTGGTCTTTGGTTGCTTTGTTTCGTAGGAACCTTTACTGTGACTAGCAACTACACGATAGACATGGCCCTCGCAGTTCGGTTCTGTGAGTCACATTCGGTGACCATTCTCTAACCCAGTCCTGTGAAACCCTCCACTAAATTTTATTGTAAAGTGTTCATAGCTTGATTTGTCCATGTTGGGTCCTGACAGGTACCTGAACTGATATCTGGGATCAGGCCAGACCAGTGGGTTCCCCAGAGAGGTCACCGTGTGTGTCCTCATTGGTGATCATAGGGTGGAAGCAGGTATGTTCTAGCCTGGTGTCGAAACCTCTAGGACAGTGCTATGGTTCGTGTCCAGTTGTCCCCCCAAAGCCTCATGCAGACGTAGGGTGATTTCTGGAGTTTTGATTGATTTTTGCAGGTGTGGATACTGCACCTGCCCGGGGGTGGGTAATCTGCAGCACGGTGCAGGGAGGGGAGAGAGACTAGCTAGCTGCCTGGGCTGCTGCCACTGCCTTTGTTCTCTGTTATTTACTGACGCCATGAAAGAAAGGCTGCCCTCTGCCATGTGCGACTCTGCCTTGGAGCCAGCTGAGTATGGACTGAAACCTCCAGTAACCGTGAGCTAAATAAATCTTTGCTTGCTGCATTTTGAGTGTTGAGTATTTGTCCCAGCAATGAGAAAAGAGTAACTGAGACTGATGGGCTGTACCTGAGTGTTCCTTAGGGCCACAGAGCTGTGGTTATCCACCCAGCTCCTGGTTGAGGGCCCACCACTTGGGAGGGTCAGGGGTATCCACTTACAGCCGCCATGCAAACCAGGCACAGATCTTGGGAGCTGTGCAGGAGCCACAATGGAGATACTTCTGGAATTTAGGTGGGTACCCTGTTAAGTGCCAGGTCAGCCAACTTATTTAACTCAGGACACTTTCATGAGGTCAAAAATCAATCAAAACTCCAGAAACCACCCCATGTCTGCATGAGGCTTTGGGGGGACAACTGGACACGAACCATAACACTGTCCTAGAGGTTTCGACACCAGGCTAGAACATACCTGCTTCCACCCTACGACTTGTAGTGCAGGGAATTGGGGTGTGGAGGGTTTGGTCATGTGCAGAAAGACCCAGCCCATCTTCACAGCCCGGCCTCCTGCACAAGTCCGGCATGACCCCAGCCTCCTTGTCCTTCCACAGAGGGGCAGAATGGGGCCACGCTGGGCCCTCCTCCAGGGACTGACCACAAGTGCCTTTTGTTGACCACACCTGGCTGGCCCTAACCTATCCCCTGGGTCATTAGCTCAGCC
The DNA here is from genome assembly GCA_004027165.1 of Ctenomys sociabilis. NCBI lineage: Eukaryota > Metazoa > Chordata > Mammalia > Rodentia > Ctenomyidae > Ctenomys > Ctenomys sociabilis. The sequence continues at coordinate 8,282 of PVKA01052445.1, forward strand.
CAAGCAGAGGTGTAATGCCCCCAGTGTCTGATACATTTCATAGGTATAGTTCAGCTTCTTTCTGGTAAAAGCGTACAAAAGTAGAGGCCAGAGTCACTGCTGACCCCTTTCCCAGGAAGCTTTGGCACATGCGCACCACAAACAGGTCTCCAAGCTTCTCCCTGCTCGCCCTTTCCTCTCAAACTTCCCAACCCAGGTCCTCCTCACATGCTACCCATTCTTTACAAAGCCTTTGCTCAGAGCCTTTTCTGTGCCACATCTGTGCAGAGGACAGATGCAGCTTGGAGAACCCAGGCCCAGCCCCAGCCACCCGCTGTCCACTTTGGAGAACAAGGGAAGCTGTCTCTGGAAGGCTCTTTCTTCATAGCTTCTCATTTGCTGGTCTGGGAGTCTAGAAATCTAGGCGTCTTCCTCTGCTTAAACTTTTCCCTAGAGGGAGCGCTGATGGCAAGGATGTGGGCAGAACTGTTCTGGGGGAGCCCTGCCGTCCACTGACTATGGAAATAGCTCTTTGTCTCTCAGTAGATTTGGGGAGTTGGGCCTGGTGCTGGTATCACTAGGAGACTCCCCAAGCTCAGCAGGGGTTCTGAGCTGAATTGGGGTGCATAGTAGGAGGCCCTGGGCTCCCAGCAGATGGCCACCTCCCCTTTCAGCTCCCTTCCTCGCTGGTTCAGGGAGGAAGGTAGCATGGCACTCATGAACACACTGAAGTCAAGGGTAGCGAGGACCAAATTGCATTTGTGCTCAGTTGATGTGAGCACCCACATACTGAAGGACCTGTGCGAAAAAATACTGTAGTCACATTTCTTAAAATGTGGAAACGGTGTAAAGCTGCTCATTTCCACCCATGTATGCCTTGCATCTGAGCCCCTACAGGTATATCTGCTCCCTGACCGGTATAGGCCAGGGGCTCCTGGAGGGGGCACTCAGAGGACAGCTGCAAGGGCTGCCTAGGCAGCCTGGGCATTTTAAGGACAGCTCTCTCTCTCTCTCTCTCTCTCTCTCTCTCTCTCTCTCTCTCTCTCTCTCTCTCTCTTTCTCTGCCTCTCTGCTTCCTTTTTGATCCTTAAGAAAAAGAAATTCCATGGGGAAAGCTGATCTGTACATCCAGTGAGGACCACAGCTCCCTAGGGAGCAGCCCCTACAGGACAGTGGGTGGCCATACACCATGAGCCTGGCTTGGCAGCATCCACTGAGCACTTCCACAAGTTCCCAGTGCCTCCGTGAGCTCACTGGAAGCCAGATCAGCTTTGTTTCCATTGGCCTCCCAATTCCTGTTTTATTTCTCACTTCTCTTCCTTAACAAGGTCTCTTCAACCAGAAACAAGAAGGAAAAAAAGGAAGGGAAGAGGGAGCTTTCTAATCTAACGCTCTCTGTTCTGATTTTTAAGATAAAATGGGAACATGAGCTTCCAGCTCTGCCCCTTCCCGTCTCCTGTCAGAGACACACATGACCGATGGAAGTCACATGGTCCAGGTCACTACTGGGCAGCGAGCGACAGTCCCCGGCTCACAAGATGATGGGATGCACATCCTCTGTGCTCATTCCCGACGCCCTGAGCAGTGCAGAGGTGGGGAGCTCAGGCCATGGAGGGGGAGGGCAGGACACAGGTGCGCGCCCAGCCCCGCCCGGCTCTGCAACCTCACCTCTCTGTGCAGCTGCTTCTCTTGGGTTCTCCCAAGACGCCCTCTCTCCATCTGAGTCTCATTCCACACTGTACCCTACCAGGTATTGCTTTTCTGCCTTCTACCTCAGTGGCACCCAGCCTGGCCCCACACTTCCTACAGTGTTCCCCTGTGTACTTTTATGCTGCTTCTTCAAGGTCTAGCTGAGGAGCGGGCTTGCACTGGGCGGTGACTCTCTGAGCAGACTGGGCCTGAGCAGCACCCTGCACCTGAGGCAACTGTCTCTGAGCTCTGGGCAAGGCCGGCCCAGCAGAGGACACAGGACCAGGGTCTGAGTAGCCCCATGGCCTTATGCAGAGACATGGAGTTCTTGAAGAACTGCCATCTTCGGGGCCCAGGCTGAGACCTGTGCAGTTAGAGACCACCACAGGTCCAGAGGACAGACTCTTGAGCTCTCAATTCATTGCTCACTAAAAGCATGATTTGTCTTCTAAGATGACCAGAGATCTAAAAGTGGTTCTTGCTAAAGATTTTCTCTAGTCCACAGCTGGGGCAGTAAGGTCAGGCCACAGTGGGGCCGAGGTTGGGAAGATGGCGTGGAGAGGCTGGGCACACAGAGGTTGGGGCTGCAGCCAGGCGTGGGCCCCGCAGGTGGGCGGCCACGTCTCCAAGGAGCTCACCACGGGCCTGGCCCTGCCGCGGCTGTCCAGTTTAACTTCTTTATTCAGCAAAAATGTGGCTTCAGAAAAGAACCCAGGAAGGTTGAACCTTGAAGATCGGACACAGGGTCAAGTGGCGGAGCATACAAAAGAAGTGCTCTGATTCCTCCTGTGGAAGAAATAGTCTTCGATCCTTCTCCCTATTCAATAAGAACTCCCATGAAACCTTTTTTTTTTTTTTTTACTGTTAGGTTTACAGGCTGTGCATTTGGATCAGCTGCTATTTGGCAATATGAATCACTAAAATCCAGGGTCCAGAGTTATTTTGATGGCGTAAAAGCTGACTGGTTGGACAGCATAAAACCACAAAAAAAAAGGAGACCTCAGAAAGGAGATTAACAAGTGGTGGAATAGCCCAAGTGATGGCCAGCAGACTGTGACAGGCGTCATAACTGCAAATGTTTTTGTATTCTGTTTATGGAGAGTACCTTCTCTACAGCAGACAATGATCAAATACTTTACATCCAATCCAAGGTGCTGGGGCATGCAGTATTGTTTTCCATCCTTTGACTTTGAGCCTAGGAATGTCTTTTTGTGTTAAGTGTGTTTCTTGTATACAGCATATTGTTGGATTTTGTTTCCTAATCCACTGTGCCAGTCTATTTCTCTTAATTGGAGAATTGAGTCCGTTTACATTGATGGTTATAATTGAAATGTGCTGACTTATGTTTGTCATGGTATTTACCTGGTATTGTTTACTCCTTTGTAACCTGTGTTTAATTGACTGTCCTGTTTAGTGGGTTCCTTCCATTCTCTTGCATGGAGTTCTGGTCGTTGTAGTCTCTCTCTAGAACATCTTTCAGCAGCCTGTGAAGGGATGGCTTTGTCATCATGAAATTCTTTAGTTGTTCTTTGTCGTGGAAGTATTTCACTTCTCCATCAAACTTGAGAGTTTTGCAGGGTATAGTAGTCTGGGCTGGAATTTGTTTTCGTGTAGGACTTGAAGAACTCTGCTCCATGCTCTCCTTGCCTTCATTGTTTGTGTAGAGAAGTCGGCTGTAATTCTGATGGGTTTTCCTTTGAATGTGAGCTCCTTCTTCTCTCTAGCAGCTTTCAGTATATTATTTTTGTGTTGGATTTCTGGGA
>PVKA01052446.1:0-11712 GCA_004027165.1 Ctenomys sociabilis
ACAGGTCTCAAAATTCATTGTCAGTGGGGAGGGGAACTGCGATCTGTGACAGGGCTGACCTTTCTCCTCTCAAACTAGTTTCTCACAGTGGCCTTCTCAGAGTTCTACATAGAGTCTTGGGAGAAATTATCTCAGTCAGTCAGGGCTGAGAAGACGTGTCTGTGAGAGAGCTAGTGAAGGAGCTATGTAGATACCCTTCTTCAGAGTCTTGAAAATGGAGTGGTCAAGAGCAGAGTGTTTTCCTAATGAGATGGAAACAATTATCCCCACATTTTATGTGAAAAGTAAATGAGTTGTGGGGAAGTTACATGAAGAGTGCATAGTCAAGGGTTGGCAGGATAGCTCAGTGGACTAAGCAGTTGCTTAGATAAGCACGGGAGCCAGGGTTCGATCCCTGGCACTGTATCCCCCACCAGCCCCTTCTCTGGGTACACGGAGTCCCAGCATGGCAGTGCATGTCTATAATCCCAGCACTAGGGAGGCAGAAAACAGGAGGATCATTATGAGTCTGAGCTGTGCAGTGAGACCCTGCACAAAGAAAAAAAAAAAAAAAAAAAAAAAAGAGTGAGCAGTCAAAGGGCTAATATTTGGTCAATCTGGGTCTGGAATGTGGTAGTCAGATACCATGTTAGTGTGGGAGATTACAGGTGCCTTGGATCTGGAAAGAGCACTTTCCAGATCATTCTTCAATGTTAGAAAGTTTAGAGAACATGAACTCGTCCCAGGAACCTTTCGTATTGGGAGTTTCACTCCCCTATATCAGAAGCATGCATATCCCATTCCTACTGAATCTGCATATGAGATATTCCCCAGAAGTCTAACCTCTCTTCACCACCTGAAATACTTCACATGTGAGAGGCACTGGGAGGCTGCAGTCTGGTACTTGGCCCTTGTCTGAAGTTCAAGACTGCCCAGTGGCTAGGCTTGCCAATTTACTGCTTGGAAAATCAAAAGCTATGACCTGTGCAACATTGTCCCCTGGGCTTCAGGAGGTCACCCCTGAGAGACTGGGAACAGACACATACCTGGGAACAATGTCTCAGACTCCCTTGAGACCTGACTAGAATTATCTCACAGCGTGAATTTCTATATCTTTTCTCTCTCATTTTTCACTATTGAGTACAAATAAGTGAATTTGAGAAGTGAACCCTGTGTAAGTTTTACACCCCTAGAAGTCTGGGGGTCAGAGCCAGACTTTGTCTTTGAGCCCAGCCCAGGGAAGGAGGCCTGCCTGAGTCCTGGGGAGGAGGGCAGCTCACAGGACCGGGTAGTGGTGCTCACTCTGCAACTGTAGCACCCAAGTGCTTGTGCCACTCCTCAGTGGACAAGTAGGAGAGAGGAGCTCCCCTTCCTTTCCACAGAGCACCTGGAGGTGGGGTGTCTGTTGCAGGAGGCGGGACTGGGTGAGTTGATTTCCAAAGCAGTAAATTGGCAAGTTAACCATGGCACCCATATACACACCTCTCCCATGTGAAGTATTTCAGGAGGTAAATAATAAGTTAGACCTTTGGGGAACATCTGGTGTGTAGATTCAGTAGGAATGGGGGTGTGCATGCTGCTGATATAGGAGAATGAAACTCCTAACCTGAGGGGTACCTGGGATGAGTTCATATTCTCTAAAATTGAAGAATGAATTTTAGGAACAAATGGAGGTAAAGAGTAGAATATTTATTGGGGAAAGAAAGATTTTGCCTGAGAGAGAGGAGCAGAACTGTGTCCTGAGTGGGTTGCCCCTGGGAATCTGTCCCATCCAGGGACTTTTGTAGAGTAAAACCATATGGTGAGCCAGGTCTAAGGTGGGAACTCACTTAGGTGAGCTTGAGGTAGGGCAAAGCTCTGGTCAACCAATGAGATTACAAGAAACATTGCTCAGGTAAAATTGATTAAATCCAGAACTGAATGGGGAAGCGAGTCACACAGCAAGAGGGCATGAATATACAGCAGGAGTTTATCTAGTAAGTGGTTGGATTAGTGCCTTCTCCTGGCTTCCTCAAGATGATGATCAATCCCAGATGCTTATCTTTAGGGAGATAAGAATTTGTTTGATCTTTGATCTTTAAGTTTGGTCTACAGCAGGGGGCACCCATCTCTCCCATAGTTGCAACATACTTTGTCTTCCGTGCTGTCTCCCTCAGGGCCTAGCCCTGTCTGACTGCCTATAATATTTCTATCTAATTTAGCTGCCAGAATACCTCCACATATCCACTGATCTCACTTCTATCCCTCATGTTGTGAAATGTCCAATACAGAAATCCTGTGCAGTGCAAAGGGACAAGGGCCCTGGTGACCTTCCCTAGGGCCTATCATTGCTTGCCTTGCAGGCTTCACCCACTGAAGGGTTCGTGACAGGTTGCTCAAACTCACAAAGTAGAGATGCTTTCCAGTTGTTTCTCACAGAACAATATAACTTTTATTTTACCTTCTGATCTTACAGTAAATAAGTAAAACAACATACACTAGATTTAATGGCCTTTAAATGTAGAACACAGAGTTCCCTATTCTATTTTCCTATAGATGCCAGTGTCTTTGATAGTATTTTTTAATAAAGAAAAGAGAGAGTTTAAAATCAGAACAAAACAGAAGCCATGACGATGCAGGGGAATGAAACTTCCAAACAGAAAGATGCCTGGGATGATTTTGTGCTCTCTAAAACTGAAGAATGAATTTTAGGAACAATGGAGGTTAAGAGCAGAATATATTTATAGGGGGAAAGAAAGTTTCTATGAGAGAGAGTGACAGAAGGGGTCCTGAGCAGGTTGCCAAGGAACTTGTGTTTTCTAGGGATCTTTATAAAGCAAAATCATGAGGTGAGGTGGATCTAAGGTGGGAAACATGGGAACTTGTTAGGGGAGCACGAGGTGGGGCAAACCTATGGTCAGCCAGTAAGATTACGCTTTTGTCTTGAGGTCTGGACAATAGCAGCAGTGCTTGTTAACAAGAAAAAAGAAAAAAAATAATAATATATATGTAGTATTTGAGTACAGCGTCTACAGCGTCTAACTACACAGATCAGCCTCGTAGTGATCCTCCTGTTTTCAGCCTCCCAAGTGCTGGGATCGCAGGTGTGCACTACTGTGCCCAGTCTCAGTCACCATCTCAGCATGCCCTGGGGACATGGCTGGCAGAGCATGCCAGAAACTGAACCCCAGTCCACTTTAGTCTACTGAGCTATCTGGCCAGCCCTTTGTAGGCCAATATTGGGATGGGCATTTGTACAATATTCACAAATCTAGTAAGGTTGCATAAGAAGGTGAGAATTGTAATGGGTCAACTCACATTTTAGACTATAAATGTAAATCTTGTGCTTTCTGTTATAAATGTCAACTCACCACTGTTCTAGGTTGTTTAGTAAATAGAGCTGTTTCTTGCTGTTTTCTAGATCAAATTCCTACCTCACCAATTCCTGTAAACAAAGTTAGACTACAAAGAGGACTTCAAGAAGGAAACTAAATGGGCTTTAACTTCTTCTCTTGTGGAACTGGGCATTGAATGCAGGCCCTTACACTTGCCAGGGAAGCACTTACTCCAATGAGCCATCTCCCCTGTCAGCCTGGTCTTCAACTTCCTGTAACCTCTGGGCTATGCAAGCCTGCCTGCAGGTACTCAGGTGCAAATTAACCAGAAACTAAAACAAAAGCTCCAGGAAATTTAGTTTGAGTAGTGATCATACTAACTGGGAAAACATTATTTTGTGTCAGACAATAAATTTGTTTACCAAACTGAATGTGGTTCCATAAAGCCCCTTCCTGCTTCCTGGGCAAGCTGCCTTTCCCCATACTCTCCTGCATGAGAGCTGATGGGGGCCCTGAGCTCAGTAATAAATGGCTTTTCAAATTCTAATCTGGCTGATCTGGTTCCTATTCTGAGCAAACCATAACAGGAATGAAGTGAGAGACCGCATCAAAAGTGCTTATTCCACTGAGCCAACTCACCATCCCCCCTAAAGTTTCTTCTCAAAGCAAATCCTTCCACTTTTCCACTGAGGCATTGCGTCCTGAAGGAATGCCCTCTAGGCACCCTTTGTAGTGTCCCCTCCAAAGTACTTGGCTTCCTTTTAATGTTTATCTTTTTAGCAACCAAGTTTTCTTCTGTTTCATCTTTACAGGATTCAATTTTACTGGGGTTTCTTTTCTGGGTCAAACCTAACACATCTACATGTCCCCAACAGTACCTGTGCCACAGCCCTGAACTTTGGGCTGACCTGAATTCTCCTCTGCCAGATTGATTATGTTCTCTTTAATCTCATCTCCTGAAGTCTCAGGACATAAGCAAAATGCAGCGCTTTTCTTTCAGAGGACAACTGGCTTGGAGTCCAATGGCCAGTTGAAGTCTTGTTTCCAACATCTCAAGCCTGTTCTTTTTTTTTTTTTTTTTTTTTTTGGTTTTGTATTTAGTACAGCATTTACAGGGTCTCACCACACACATTTGGCTCGTAGTCATTCACCTGTTTTTAGCCTCCCAAGTAAGTGCTGGGATTACAGTCACAAACCACCACAACCAGTCTCAATCTCCATCTCAGCGCACCCCAGGGGTGGGGCCTGCAGAGCATACTGGGGATGGAACCTCGGCTGCTGCACTCTGCCTAACAGGCTCAAGCCTGGTCGTTAGAGTTTGCATTTCGAGCAGCACTCTGGTACTCTGGGCTCTGACCAAAGTCCTCCGTCAAGCATGGCTTACAGCACTCTCAGGCTGCGTTTCCTGATGGCACTTCCAACCCTTTTCAAGGCCTTCTGTGAACCACTTCCCAAAACCTCTGAACTGTGTGGTCAGGTAGCATCACAGCTGCACGGCCTTAGCCACTTTTCCTGCTGCTGAGAAGCAATGCCAACACTCACAGCTGAAAGGAGGAAAGCTGAGATAATCTAATTGTTTTTAGGTTTAATTCAGCATATAATGCAAATTAATTAAAGTAATCCATGTAGATACGTACCATAGATATCCATATTCAATCAATGTATTCTTCATGTAACTCCTCTTTCAGCTCTAGTGTCTAGTATCTCCAAATTAATTGTACTTTTTTAAATCTCCAAAATGTCTATAGCACTGGTCAGCTACATGTAATAAACTGGTCCTAATTCCTATGGTTCATGTGTGTCCTTATTAGACTTCGGGGTTTGGCAAAGTCTCTGAAGATCTAGTCTACGACATTTTTGGCTGAGTGCTGTTTCCCTCTCTGAGGAATCTCTTCCCTTGCACACAAATCCTTTCCATATTCAAAGAGTTCCAAAAGAAGGCTTTCTGCAGAGCTCCAGGGACACGGCAGTGGTGCAGCAAGGGAGACCTGAGGCCGTCATCCAGAGCGGGACTGGCAGGTGAGCCCCCAATCCTGTCCCCATTGGAAGTTCCTATCTACGAGACTCAGATTGCCTCCGTTCTCCATTTCAGGTAGACAAAGGTGGATCAAGCCAGTGGCAATGTGGTAGGCAGCTGAGTCAGACAGAAATGTCATAGGCAGGCAGACAGGGCCAGGCCCTCAAGAGACCCAGTGCAGGAGACAAGATACGCTGCAACTATGGGAGAGACAGGCACTTGTGCTGTGGGCCAGACCTCAAGGCAAGAGATTAAACAAATGCAGCCACATACAGCAAAGCTGCTCAGCTGAGAGAGGACAGCTGGGGAGAGGGGTACAGGCGGCACCCAGGCTGCCAACATACCCTTCCAGATGCTCCGCTGACCTCCTGCCTCCCATTAGTCCCCACCTCCTGCAGGCTCAACACCTCCCAGTAGTACCCCCAGCTGGAGAGCAGGCCTTCAGCACTGCAGGCCTTGCAGGACTCTGCAGATCCACAGGAGCCCATGGGACTGCTGTGAGAACACATTTCTGTGGCTGGGCAGAGCCTGGCAGTGAGAGGGCCCTGCTTGGGGCTGAGCTGTGAGTCCAGGAACAGGTGGTGGGGGAAGCATGGGAATGACAAGCTGGTTCTGTGCTCCAGGATGGAGACACACCCGCAGCGAGATGGTGGACAAAGAATACTTTCGTGGGCTCATTGTATGTGGGACATTCTATGTGAAGCAGCTTAATGTTTCTGTACTTTGACTCTGGTGGTGATTTGTGTCTCCACCCTCTGGTGTTAAGCTCTTCCTCCCTTCTTCCGATATTTCTCTGCAGCTGAGGAGAACTGCAGGCAGCTGTGATGGGCCTGTGCCTACGAGACCCTTGCTTCTCCTGGGCCTCACAGCTCCTAGGAATCATTGGTTTCCTCAGTGAGTAGCTGGGATCCCTGGAAGGGAGGGCCTTTAGCAGGTGCTGGGATGATTGGAAGAAGCCTTCAGTCCTGGGGACCGTTAGCCTCTGAAGTCTTAGGGAAATGAAACAGGAAAGTCACTCTGTTATGATTTAAGAATGTAGCATTGTTGATAGAGCTCTGGGTGCAGCAAAGAGGAATAGGTGTTTTGGTGTGGAGAGGCTGTGGATGCCGAGTGGGACGAGTGTGGCTAGGGAGGGATCTTTATAGGGAGGGAGGCTGGCTATGTGCATCAGCAAAGAGAAGCAGAGCTGCCTGAGCAGAGTGGAGACAAACTAAGAAGCTTGTCCGAGGGGGAGAGGAGTGAGCACACATTGTCCCTGGCCTGGAACTGAGAGGGTCCTCACCAGCTCTGCTGCTGTGCTGTGGAGCACGGCTGAACCAGCACTCTGGGGGCTGAGCAGGAAGAAGCTGGTATGGTCTGGGGGTCTCAGGCTTCTCCAGGGAACAGGAGCGGCCCTCCTTGACCTGGCTTGGGACTCAGCTCCGAGCAGATCCTTACTGCCAGCATGAGAGGTCCCCAGAGGTCTCAGGTGCATCTTAAAGTTGTGTGCACAGTCTTCACTCCACTTTGGTGCTGATTCAAAGTGAGAAAATACATTGGTCTTTGGGTAGGAGAAGTACAGTAGGACAAAGCCTTTAACCTTCCTGGGAGCTATCCCCCTTCCAGCCTGAAGTACTGATCGAGTTCTGAGGCCTTATATGGGAGTTTTGTTTCTTAGTACTGCTTCTGTTAAAACACTTAAAAAGCAGAGGATGGACCCATCAATTCCAGAACACATGGACAGATTGCAGAGTCTACTGCATGGTGGCTTCGTGCTGAAGGTGGGCTGTGTCTTGTCAGCATCTGCTCTGAGAGAGTTTGAATATCTTTTTAGGTTTGGGGAACTAAAGCGGTCATCATTGCCTTATCTAATGGATAAATTTCAAGTAGATTACTGTGGAATGTTGTTATTTAAAAAATGTTCCCCTGGTTCTTTGCACGTAGTCAGTGTTTCCTCAGGGGGCTCAGTCACTTAAAAAACTTTAGGAAAGGCCTGGGGAGAGGGCCGGAGGCATGCTGACCTGGCAATCCCAGCTGGGGAGGCTGACAGCAGGATCCCTAGGAGTCAGAGCTGCTTAGTGAGACCTTGTACCAAGTGACTGACTGACGACTGAATGAATACATGAATGATTTAAGGAAAAAAAGACCCTTAGGAAAGAGAGGTCTCAGTCAGGTCTCAGCCCAGGGTAGGAGGGTCTTTCTGATATGTTTGGGCCACAGGCCATCTCAACCAGGAATGCTATGTGTCTTCTCTCATAGACAACTCAGTGTCATAATGAATGTGCACAATGTATAATTTTAAAGTTTTCACTGTGCTCTGTCATGGCTTTGGTCCTGAGACCTAATGAAAGGATTATACTTCTATTGTACTTTCTTCACTTACCTTTAATTAGTAGAACGTGCTCTTTGGGACTCTCTTTGTATCTCTAGCCTGATGATGTTGAAGTATCAGCCTAATAGTTGTCTTTTCTAGCAGGTGAACTGTCTGGACAGGCTTTTTTTAAGCCTGAGGATACAGTGGTCCCTGTTCTGCTCAGTCACTCTAAGCACTTATTTTCCCTTCCAGGGGAGACATAGGGGGAGGATGAGACTCCAGCTCAGGTCCTGGACTGGCCAGAAAGCAGTGCAGGAAGGGTGGACCCTAGAGAGGGAAGGGAAGTTCACAGAGCTGGGGGCCGTGTTCTGGGCTCCTCCACTTGCCTGAGGTGACCTCTCTTCTGTAGCAGGATGGGGCTTGGTCAGATTATCTCCAAGGCCCTTCCCGTAACTGGCACAGAAAAGTGAAACTATTTTTTAAAAAACGAAAAACAATTTTTATTTGTTCATGTTTGCAGTCTTCCTGGAGAAGACCTTGGGTTGTCTTTGTGGCCACTTCCTCAGTGCTCATTGGAGGGAAGTTTTCTCTTCTGCAGCCTTCTCCCTGGGGCCCCTGAGGGAGTTCTCAGGGCCTTTGACCTCAGGTCCCCAGCCCTGGGACATTATCTCTCTTCTCACACTTGTGAAACTTAGTCCCTAAACTACCCTCAGGAAAGCTGTGCAGCTGTGCTGGTTAGAAACAGATTATAAAAGCCTCAGCCAGGGCTTGGCTGTTGATTATGTCTGTTCAGCAATAGAAGACACTGCTCTATTTCTCGTGACCTTGCGATGTTAGCAGGGAGGGCAGTAAACTTTATTTTGACTCAAAGGATCCCTGAAATTCCTGAGGAAGGTGCTCCTTTGAATTGGAAACAGTGTCTCTCAGCGAGTCCAGTTGGCTCATTTCCCTGAGCACTTATATTCACTGTTGTACTGCAGTGCCCAGGGCTCACTGCCTGTTGCCCCTGGAGACAGTACTCTGACACTGGTGTCTATAGGGAGAGGTGGATTTTTTCTTGTAGGTGGATAGGCCCGGAGGCAGAGGTGGGCCCAGTGCTGCCTCCCCACAGGACTGGTGGGTGAGGATGGATTTGAGGGCTGATGGGAGAGGGCTGACAGCTGTCACGGAGTCCCAGAGGCATCATCTGCGCTGTGGACACCGGGCTCTGTGGCAGTTGTGGACACTTTGCAACTTGGAGTTCCCAGTCTCTCCACTCCCTGGTCTGATAAGAAGCTGTGGCCCACACCCCACCTCCTAACCAAGTTTATGAAGCTGCTCTGCAATTGGGTTCTGCCTCTTGCAGGCTTCTGGTTTCCCTCTGCTCTCAAGGTTGGCAATTTCCTGAAAAACAGCTTCTTATCAGCTTTCAGAGATGGGGAAGTTCTGGTTTATGGCCAGCTTCTGTGGGAAACTTATATTTCAGCACGTGATCAGCTCTGAATGAAATATATGAGCAAGATGATTCATTGATACTTCTACTGTGTTCCTCTTGTTAAGTATCAAAGGAACCAAGAGATGCCACAACTGGTTTAAAGGGAGAATGAAGAGACACCTGTCCAGGCCAGCGGGCACCCTGCAATGCCTTTACAAAGAAGCGCCTGGGTCACCTGGCCTGGGGCACTTCTGGGTACCTGCCATCCGCAGTGTTTACCTTGGGAGGAGGCACACTTGGAGCTTGTGCTTGACCAACTCTCCTTTAATTGCTCTCACTGTCACGTGTAGTACCTTTCTATTATAAGGCAATCCACTAATGAGACGGGAAATGGCCAAACCAAACAGAGTTAGCAACCTACACTTAGAAAATTTTAGCTCAAGCTGGGGATAAGAAGTCCTCCCCCTGCTCTTGGTCTGAGATGTTTTCAGGTCCCTGGGCCACAGGTGTTTTCAGGTATTGCAGAGCTGAAGGTTGCACTGCGGGCACAGACCAGTGAATTTCCTTTTAAACCCAAGGGGTCTGTGAGGACAGAAACAGGGTACACCCTGAAACTTGAGGCACCATGAAATCGACTCTCTGAATCCTATCCCTGTGCTCAGGAAGGGATCCTGGGAGGGTAGGTGGGGAGGAAGTGACACCAGCTTGGAACAGGGAAGGTCTGGTTCTGACGCACTTGATAATGCCCAAGACAATGGTGGTGACAGTGACTAGTACTAAGGGAACAGCTATTGAATACTGGGTCAGAAGTATTTCTCTGTTTAAATCCAAAGAATAGTTAATTGAAGTACCCACATACACTGCTCCTTCGTGTCCTTTTTAAAAGTTTATTTATTTATTTGGTACAGGGTCTCACTATGCAGCTCAGCTCGGCTTGTGGTCCTGGGGATCGAACTAGGGTCCTTGTGCTTGCCAGGCAGGCACCACTGGGCTATCTCCCTAGTCCCTGTCTATATGTTCTTATTGGCTGCTTGGCTGCTGGGGCAATGCAAGGATGGCTTGGCTTGTGTATCCACAGAGAGGGCGCTGTGTGCAGCATATGTGCCATCCATAGGCTTACCACCGCTGCACTATTTCCACTTAATAGATGAGAAAACCGAAGCCAGAGAGATTGAACGATTGCTCACATTCGCACAGCCAGGCGATGGAGGACCTGGACGCAGATCTCATCTCACGGAGCCCAGTCTTGCCATTGCTTCAGTACAGCACCTGACTATGTCACCTAAGTGACACCAGCATCAATTTCAGGCACATCAAAGACTAAACATTAAAACTGAAACCATGAAAGTAAGAAAGAAAACTGGAGAAAATAAAATATATATATATACCTTTTCCTTTTAAGCAAGATATGAAACCGATAAGTTCTAAAAATTGGTTACTTTTAACTGCATGAAAGTAATATTTTGGCCCATGGGTTAACAAGCTGCCCTGAATTCAGAGGAAATTCAATAAGCATTTCAAATGGCATTTTTCATAGAAATATAAAAAAAAGTTGCCCAAAGTTGCTATGGAACCAGAAAAGACTCCAAAGAACAAAATCAAAAGAACAAAAGCAAATATGTATTACGGGGTGGATGCAACTGGAAGAGCAGAGCATGGCTCAAGGGGTGGGGCCAGAGGACCAGGGCATGGCTCTAGGGGTGGGGCCAGAGGACCAGGGCATGGCTCTAGGGGTGGGGCCAGAGAAGCACCAACCGTTAAATTGGTGGTGCTTCCCCCTACTCCACCATGGCCTTTTTGAGGTGTGGAGCGGGTTATCCAGGACACCTCTGTGCCTCAGCCTCTCCTCCAGACCGTATAACGCTGGGCGGTCATGTCTGTCATTGAGGCCACCTCAGGGAGAGATGTTTGGAAAAGACAGAGATACTGACCCTCTCTGCTGAGCGAATAAGGCTTGGAGGTCTTACTATGTAATGCAAGCTGTTTTAAACTATGAAATCTCCCGTGACTGTGAGCTAAACAAACCTTTCCTTCCTTCATTTTGAGTGTTATTTGTTCCAGCAAGGAGAGAAGAGGAACTGAGATATCCAGGAATGGGAAAATTAGTGATTCCCAGTGCATACAGTTCTTTTTCTCCTTGGCTTTTGGAATTGGACTTCTGGAGTGTCTCTAGATACTCGGAAAGGTAGTCATTCTGCCAAAATCCTATCAGATTTATTCTTAATTTCATAGTTTTTGAAAATAAACGGTTCCACCCATTCACAGTATGATAATTTTTCTCTCTCTAGGGGCAGGTCCTATGAAATGACTCCTAGAGGAAACAGTTGCATATTTTGAATGAGTTTGGTGCATGGTCTGGGAGGGAAGAATGGAAGGCCGGCCCTTCAGCCATGCCAGGGCTCTGACTGGAGGACCTGGTTAGAATACGGCCTTCTGGTCTGGGGCCTGGGTGCAGCTGTCCTGTTGTCCTGGACCTCGGCAATTATGTGAGGCCTGATGACAATGTTCTAGTCATAACACAAAGGCAGTAATTTTTCCACCTCTGGACTACTGTGGGGAAACTGCGTGTGCTTCTCTCCCTTCCTTATTGTGGCACCCGAGGAGGCTGAGAGGCAGCTGCCATGGGCTTCTTGTGGTTGAGATTCAAGGGGAGCCCTAGTCACTGGGTCAGGACTTCTCCCTCCCTTGTGGTTTT
>PVKA01052447.1:0-11516 GCA_004027165.1 Ctenomys sociabilis
CATATTTTGAAAGCAGAAATTAGTGTCACCTAGCTAGCTCCTGCTTATTAGTCAAGAATTTATACAGCTTCCTTGAAATGACAGTTTTCTGTTTTTCTCCTTTCAAGTTGAGCATGATTTTGATTTAACACAATCAATATGACTCTAAGTCACATTCTCTCTTTCCTGTGATTATTTCTCTGTGGAATCCACGATAGAAAGTAATTTATTTTGTGAAATGTGTAGGTGCCCATATTGGATTACAGATGAAGAGGAGACTGTAACTAATACCAGGTAATTGTAGTTCACTTGAAATTGTTTTTATGGTAATTTTCTCTATTAATATAAAATGTATATAATAACACAGGTTGAGCATTTCTGGGTTGAAGAATATACTTCATGTTACTCGAACAATATCAGAAAAAGCAACAGCAGCTTATTATAGGGAGATGTACTTTATTAGAAAATAGACAAGACTAAAGTAGGATGGCATTTTCCTCACCCCAAGTTCTTTGTTCCTGAAACTTTGCCAATTCAACTTGAGAAATGGTGCCCAGGGCACCTCCACAGACACTCGGGCAGCCATCTTTGCTTTCATAAGGCCAGAGCCTTAGCTTAGTCCTAGTGCTCAGTTTGGTCCAGCACGATTTGCATAACGATGACTCAGCATTCGGAAGTTTCCTGAGAAACTGTCCTTCCTGGGAAGGTGGTCAGATGGAGCCCGCAAGCTCTTTTGGAATAAACTCTGTCCAAGGCCGAGAGTTTGTGTGGTATACGACTTACCACAATATAAGTGCTGCTTTTCTCAACTGGGTCAGTTTGCTTATTTTTTAAGCATGCAGTTCTACTTCTGGAGCAAAAGAGCTTTCTTTTCTTTTAGGATGTGGCTTACCATTAATAACCAAGTCATAAATTTTAACTGTGATTTTTTGTTGTTGTTGTTGTTGGCAGAGTTTATTTCAATTATGTCTCTTGAATATATACTCTTCTATGAAATAAGCAGTTAAACCTGCAGTTACCTGCTGTGTAAAGAATTTTAAAAACTTGAGCCTAATTTAATCTTGGTTTTCTAGAGATTAGAAGGCATTCTTCTTGCCTGGCAAGTGCAAGGGCCTGCGTTCAATCCCTAGTTCTGCCAAAAAAAAAAAAAAAAAAAAAAAAAAAAAAGAGAAGGCATTCTTCAGACTGGACAGACCCAAATATATTTTTTTCCGGGTTGTTTTTTAATTTGAGTTATCTGAAATCTGAAGTTGGATATACCTAAAGTACAATTAAGATTTTAAAATTAAGATTAAATAGCTAAGTCTTTAATTGATTTTATATACCAAAATGATATCAATATGAAGCAACACGCCTCCAAAACTGCTTCTAAAACTCACAAAGAAATATAGTAATACCTAATCTAGTACTATAACTACTGAGCTTCCAAACTTAAATATTTGCAAATTGGCCTTATTAGGAAAAAATTTTTCAAAAATAACACTTGGGTTATACAAGCAGAACTTATATCTACTTTCTTATTTTCTTTATTAAGATTTTAGTACAAATATATTCACTCCAAAGGGCCACATCTTAAAAGTTTCATATCAAAACCACAACCTTTTTTTAAATTATAACCCACAAAGTTGGGCTCTTCTGGTCAGTTTTAATTACTCACTTCTTCTTTAGAAAGCTCTGGGGCCACCATGCTGTATTCTTCAAATAAATGTGTGATTCCTTATAAATCCCAGACAAGAGCCTTGCCTGGGAGACCAAGTTTCTTGGTTAAGTAGGAATGAATGTCCAGAGGTCTGAAATGTTTGAAGAAGGTGACTTGGTTGGGTTTTCACTGGTCTAAGTCACTGATATACTGAAGCAGAATAGATTCAGAATCCCAAAGTGAAACACCAACATGCAGACTCTTGATCAAAATCCACAGACCAGGCCTTTGAGCCTATGACCCTTCACTCCAACCAGGAGATGGGAATGTTCTGGAAGCCGCTAAGGTGAGAAGTTGTGAGCTGACTGTGCGAGTCAGCTTGGCTGGGCCAGGAGCTGCCCAGGCTAAACTTGTTCTATATGTGGCTATGAGGATGTTTCTGGATGAGAGGAGCATTAGAACCAGCAGACTCAGGCTGGGCATCATGCTATCTGTGGGAGACTTCAACAAAGCAAAAGAAGGAGGAAGGAGAGAGTGTCTCGCTGCTTGAGTTGACATGTCCTGTCTTCTCTTGCCCTCAACTGAAATTTATATCACCAGCAATCCTGTTTCCTAGGGCTTTGAACTCAGCCTATTCTTTTGGATCTCTACCATGCAGACAGCATATGGCGGGACCTCAGCCCCACACTCATGCACACTAATGTGACAGGAACCGAAGCCAGATCTGTGATAGAATTGCCAGGAACAGGGTGGTGTAGGGCTCTACAGTATTCTATTGCTGTGCTGTTGTTCTTCAGGCTGGAGTAGCTGTTCCGTGCTGTGCATGAGCAATTCTCATATGAGGAACAGCAGAGCTAGCCACAGAATGAACAGAGCAAGACTGTGGCACCAAATCTAAAATAGCTTTACTATTTCTTTGGGAAACTGCTCTTTTGTATCCTTCACAGTTGAAATTTACAACTGCCTCTTGTGAAGGAGAAACTTTGGTAGAGGTGTTCTCAAGTCCCAGTGAAGTGCAGAGGGCACATCATGTTTATTTATCTTTATTGTATATAGAATAATGCGAAGAATTGTCAAACACATACCATGTGGTTGGCACTTATGTTAAACATCCTACAAGCATGTTGTTCACATATAATGCTATTAATTATTTTTATTTATTTACTTTCTCATTTATGTATTTGGTACAGGGTCTCACTATGCAGCTCGGACTTGCAGTGATCATCCTGTTTTCAGCCTCCCCAGTGCGGGGATTACAGGCATGCACCACCACTCCTGGACCTGGTTGCCAGCTCAGTGCACCCCAGGGGCGGGGTACATGAATAACTGGGGATCAAACATTGGTCCCCGTGCTTTGCCAAAGCAGGTGATTAGTCTGCTGAGCTATCTCACCAGCCCTAACACTATTAATTCTTTAACTTTACGAATGATGAAGAAAGTGTTAGGCTGCTTAGTATTCAGTAAAGGTGAATGGTGGAGATGACATTTGAACTTGGCTGTCTACCTCCAAACTCCTAATTTGAACCTCTGTTCAGGTAAACAAAATGAACTTGAACATTAAGCAACTCATTTGAGTCTATGTGGTACAATAGAAATGAGTCTTCTAACAACTTGTTCTCAATTCACTGGTAATTTCCTGTAGAGAGTAAGCAGAAAATATTTTTCTTTTGCCAATGGAAAAAAAAAGGTCTAGAAGTAAAAATTTTTAATAAGGGTTTATTTATTTATTTATTGTGGTACTGGGGATTGAACTCAGCACCCTGCACTTGCCAGGCAAGTGCTTATTCTACTGAGCTATTTTCCCAGCCCAATAAGCATTGAAAAGACACATAAAGCATGTTTTAATTCCAAATCCAAAAAGCTATAAACCATTAATATTTTAAGTCTGTATGAAGTTTTATACATATGCATAAGTGCATACATGAGTGAATGTAAACAGCTAATTAAATATACGTTTATGTATGAATCTATCTTTTATTTTTGTGGAACTGGGGATTGAACTCAGGCCCTTGCACTTGCCAGGGAAGCGCTTATTCCACTGAGCCATCTCCCCAGCCCAAATCTATCTTTTTGAAATAGAAAAGTTTAGAATGAAATGTATATTAGGATATTGGAATATTCTCTCTAACTGGAGGAATGATGAACATCTCTTACTTTACCCCTCAGGCTTTTATTTTCTCCCACAAGATCGATGCATATTCTTTTTTTCCCTACCAGAAAAGTTTATTATTTTTCCATCGTGCAAGTTTTGTGTGTGTGTGCACCAGGAATCAAACTGACAACCTTACGCTTTTCAGGTAGGCATTATGCTACTGAGCTGCAGTGCTGGCTTAGGTTTATTATTTTTATTATTACTTTATTACAGTTTTACTGAGATCCATTAGCACGCCATAAAATTCACTCATGGTGAAGATGCCATCCGGCTATCGTTACTAGACTGATCGAACACATCTGTCCCTTATCACGGTCCATGTGAACTCACTTCCTTGGGCCAACTGGTAGTCACTCTTTCTACCTGGGCCCAGGCAACCCCTAATCCACTTTATCTTTCTAAAGCTGCCTTTTTTGAATATTTCAGATAAATGGAATCATTCCATATGTGTTCTTTTTGGTTTGGATCACTTTGGTGGGGTAGGGGATTTGTTTTATTTAGGGTGGTGGTGGTGGTAGGGAATCAAATCCAGGGGTTCTCTACTACTGAGCTACATCCTCACTTTTTTTTTTTTTTAGGGAAGGATCTACAGGACGTTCAGGGTCTCACTACTAGACTGGACTCACAATGATCTGCCTGTTTAAGGCCTCCCAAGAACTAGGATTACAGGCACATACCACCATGCCCAGTCTCAATTGCTGTCTCAGCTTGCCCCAAAGCATGGTAGGCTTGGGGATCGAACCCCTGGCCCCTGTGCCTGTTTGCAGGCACTTTTAATCTGTTGAGCTATTTGGCCAGACCTTTTTAAAAATCTTTTGAGACAGTCTTTCTGCACCACTGCAGCTGGCCTCAGGCCTGCCGTCCTTCCCCCTCATTCTGCACTAGTTGGGATTACAACCACATACAATTGTTCCGGTCTTTCATTAAGTTCTTTTATAGAAAAGAATATATTTTTGATTCCTCATCTTTCCCATGAAAACCCAAACAATTCTGGTTTCTTTCTTCCAATGATATTATTCATTACCAACAGCTTCTCCTTCACTTCTGTGAAGCTCCTGAACAGGCAAATCTTTTTCTGACTTTTAGGAAAATTCTGTAGAATAACTTAGGTATTCCTCGTATTTCAGGATCTTTTAGGGTGTGTGTGTGTGTGTGTGTGTGTGTGTGTGTGTGTGTGTGTGTGTATCTGAGGCCTGAATCCAGGACTGAGTTGTAGCCCCAGAACATTCTGAAAAATATTTTTAGTTTGAGACAGGGTCTCACCCTGTGTAGCCCACGTTGGGCTCAAGCTTTCGATCCTCTTGTTTCAGCCTCCTAAGTGCTGAGATTATAAGCACACAGCAACACATCTAGTCTCTTCTATCTTCATACCCCAGGAGTTCCTCTATTCTTACATTTACAAACCAACTGATAGCTGAGGACCACCTAGGCAGTCACTCTCATTCCTTTGATGATAACAGTGACACCTTCGCTGGAGGACAAGTGAGACCAAGCTCCTGGGAACAGTCAGCACTGGTCACAGGTCCTGACCCCGTGAGCATGCTAGGTTCCTGGTGAGCCCTCCAGGGCTGGCTGAGACATAGGTGCTCCTGTCAAGGCCTCTCCTTGTTTCTTCCTTTAGGCTTTGGGGGAAAGCTGGTGTCGCGTAGCCACACAGGCCCTGCAGATCACTTTCTTAGTAAGAATTCAGGTGACTCTTTGGATTTCTAGCCCCTGCAAGCCTCTGTCAGTGTCTTTCAACCCCATCAACACTCCCCCTTGAAAGTGCTGATAAACCTAATTTCCCTATCTCATTACATTTCTCAAGGTATCAATCACTTCGGGTGAGCAGTATGTCTCTGGCTCTGCCTCTTAGGATGCGCTGAAGATTAAATGAGATAACATACGTAAAGAACACTGCAGTATTTACTGCCCAGTGGATTTGGGATAAATAGTGAATATTTTGAGTACTATGGGCCTCTATGGTCATTCTGACCCCTGGTAATGACAGGTGACATGCTGCCCCTTTGTTCCAGATACGTTCTTTGAAGCATTTTGAGCCAGCTTTTGGTGACCATAAGATGTTTCAGTACCTCTCTGACGTCTTCACAATCAGACTTACATACAGCCAGGCTTGATGGTGAAGGCCTTCAAGAAGCTGAGGCAGGAGAGGATTGTCTGTCTCCCAAACAGAACAAAACAAAACGACTATATGTAAGAGACACATTTTCTCTGTCACACCTGCACCATCAGAACAGCCACAACAATGTCAGTATCCTTGGTGAATTTTATATGGTATATTAAATGTTATTTATTTTAAAGTAATTAACAAGGTGAAGGTCAGGCAAGGCACAAGCCCTGAGCAGAGAGGTGCTGCTGAGTGGATGCCGGGTTCCCTCTGAAGGGAGATCCAGGCTATGCAGCAGAGGAAAGGGTAGATTCTGTGCAGGGCTCTAACATCAGGTTTGTTACATTAGAATAAAAGCATTTCAGAAAGCACCCACTGCTGCTTTTTCCTGGGGTCCTTGAATCTCCCATGCCCAAGGCCGGGGAGGAGAGAAACAAAACAATGGTGAATAAAACAACGTTATGTCCTTTTGCCCATTATAAAAAAACAGTGCTTGGTAGCTGGCCTAAGTCCTAGCATGTCCCCAGATTCAGAACAACCCCAGGCATGGCCTGGCTTCTGGGAGACTGTGTCCCACGTGTCTAAGCAGTTCCTGTGCTGCGTGCGACCCTTCCTGGAGCCAGGGGTTGTGCCCTCCTCCAAGCCTGCAGCCAGGTGATGTCGGGGCGCTGGGCCTGGCATCAGGGTTCTCACGGTGCCCGAGTCCACACCTCTGCACTGGGCCTGGTTCTCTGCGCCGTTAGTTGTGTTTGTGCCCTGGCGGGGGCCAAGCACTCCTGGACCCAAGGCCAGGGCCTGCAGTTTGCCCCCATCTCCTCCTAGTTCTTCCTCAACTTTCTGGACAATCTGTCTCCTGGGTTCCACCCGCAGACACCACGGTGTCCCCAAGCCTCTGTAACCCTCCCCAGCACCTCTTCAGAGAGGGCAGAGATCAAAGGTGGGCAAGAAGCCGCCAGCAAGTTTTGACAGCTGCCAAAGGAGATTTAGTGGGTTTCTAAGGAAACGGAGAGGCTGCAGCCATTTTAGTGGCATTTGCTGTAGGAAAAATATACGGGCGCTGACACCCCCTCCTGTCCGCGCCCGCGCCCGCGCCCCGGCGGCGCCGTCCTCCCCCCGCCGCCCAGGCCGAGTGAAGGGCGGGGCGCAGGTCTTCCGGGCGCGGGGGCCACCTGTCGCAGGTGTCGCCACCTCCCCCGCGGCGGGCGGGACCGCCGGGCTCCCCACCCCCGGGCGCCGCAGTGCAGCGCCCGCTCCTCGGGCCGCAGAACGCGGGAGGACGCGGGGTCCGCGCGGGGCGCAGGCGGGGGCGGAGGCGGAGACGGCGCGCCGAGGTCGCCGCAGCCATGGTCGCTGCGCACGCTGCCCATTCTTCCTCCTCCGCCGAGTGGATCGCCTGCCTGGATAAAAGGTATCGCGGGCCGGGTCCCGGCCGGGCTCGGGCTCCGCCACGCGGGGCCGCGGTCCGGGGCCGGGGTCTCGGGGCGGGCGGAGGGGCCGGGGCCCTGGTCCCGCCTCTCGGGGGCGCCACCGCTTCCGATCGCCGCACGTGGTGGGGCGGACGCGGCGCGGGCGCCGAGCACCCGCCTGGCCTGCGCCTGGCCCGCCGCGGCCGGCGCCGCTGCCCCCTGTGCCGTTGTTTTCTCCCGTGTCGCGGGACGGGAGGGAGCACGGATGCACCCGGTCTTCCGCCCTTCAGCCCCTGCGGGGGGGGGGGTGTAATTTAAGTTTAAGGAGGGGCGGGGGCTCAGGCAGGTGCGGAGTAACACCCGTCTGTTGTTCCTGAAAACAGTGCGAGGGCTGCAGCCGCGCTGTGAAGTCTCTTGCTGAAATCACAGTCTCTGCCCCACCGTCGCTCTGCCGCTTGCTCAAGGTCTGAGCTAGGAAGGTCACGCGGGAGACTGCTTTCGTCTTAGTACCTGCTTCTTGGAACTCTTAAAAAATTAAAAGCATAAAGCATGCCACCCTGGGGCACAGCGCTAAGGAAGGTGGGATGACATCTGACAGTGCGTTGCAGTCGTTTCCAGGCACTGACTGACAGCTTAATCTTCTGCTGGTCCCGATTGCAGGTTTAGCAGTAAACATTACACCGTATGTAAACAATTAGAGTTTCTTGCCCTGATTAAAAGATGCGGCATCTGAACTTTGAAGAACTGGGCGAGAAATCTTGCACGGCAAATGGCCAGGGGATCTCGGAGCCTGATGCAGAAGTGCAGGATGCAGAAGGGCAGTGATTTGCGTCTTGCAGCTATCCGCATGGCATCTCTATTTGCATGTGTGTGAGGTATTTTGTGCTCTGCCATATTGAAAAAATTTCAATTAGCAGATTCGTAACCAGCTAGAACTTGAGAATCTTCAGTGTGACATGCTGTGCATACTCTATTATAGACCTTTGATGGGAAAATATTTTTTTTGAGAAAAGCTAAAGGTAGCTAATTTGAGTAACTTAATATAGCTGAGAAATAACCTTGGCTTCTAGTTACCATACAGTAGAAATATTTTTGGCAGATCTTGCCCCATTTATGTCTACAATGACACGAACTAATAATAGAGTTACATGCAGTAAATAGTAAGACAATTGAGGTGATGGTTAAATCGTACAGCAGCAACAAAGAGCAGATTTAAGTGTAGAGCCAGCTAATGTGTTTTTACGTTAAAAGTTTAGGAAAAATGAACTCTAAACCAAGAGACAATTAAGGTTCTGTGTTTAATCTATCAATAGTAATGCTTCCACATGAGTGAAATTTTTAGATAATAAATAGCATCCTTTTATTTGTAAAAATACATCGCATATCATTTTTTTTTGAACAGTTGATAATCCACTAGAGACCTGTAGTCAAGTAAGTACG
Organism: Ctenomys sociabilis; assembly: GCA_004027165.1. Lineage (NCBI taxonomy): Eukaryota > Metazoa > Chordata > Mammalia > Rodentia > Ctenomyidae > Ctenomys > Ctenomys sociabilis. The sequence goes on from PVKA01052447.1 coordinate 8,724, forward strand.
TATAGTAAAACCAGACAATGCTAGTATAAGTGGGAGCATATTTGATTCTGTCTACTGTCTTTTCAGGGTGATTCTGCCTAAATGATTTTGTGCGGAATGGATTTTAAGAGCGTGGTTCCTTGGCTTAATGTCACCATTCATAATGGGGGAAAATCTACCAGGTGAAAAATAAGCACTCCCAAGTGCAGTAAGTTGAGGATTTCAGGCCCAGAGCTGTCAGTAGTTCTGATCTCGGATGTGTCTCTTTTACCACGTTGAGTGCCTGAAAAATGAGGCTAGGGCTCCCTCTCAGGGATGAGAGGACAGATAGAAGAGAAAGAGGCACACGTACTTTCACACTGCTAGATGCCCTGCAAGCCTTTTGTTTTGTGGTGTTGAGACAACCTTGCCTGTACTGCGGGTGCTGGTGCCAGAATTCCTATGAAGAGCAGTTTAGGAAACACAGTCTCATTGTAAGAGGGCCTCAGGGGACATGTTTTGACGTTGCATTTTTACTTAGCTTGTCTATTTATGTATTTATTTATCAAGACAGGGTCTTTCCATGTTGCTCTGAGCAGCCCTCCTTCCAAATAGCTGGGCCTACGGCTGTGCGCTACCATGTCTGGATTGTCTTGTTTATTTCTTAAGAGAAGGGTTACAACAACAGTAACAAAATGAGAGTCGTATATTGTTCTGGGGAGTGGTGAGTTGGTGGTGGGACAGCTGCATCGTCAGCTGAGCACAGTTCAGTGGCAAGTGGCTTTGGTGGAAGTGTGGCAAGTGTTTTGGGAATGCAGAAGGGAGAGTCATCAGGTCTGCCAGGGCAGAGAACAGGAAGGACACGGCACACAGAGGAACCACTTGAGCAAAGACACAAAGAATGTAGCACCACAGATTCCTCTTGTGACCAAATCTGGAATATAGGAATATGTACTTTTGTGTTTTGTTCTTCTGAGACAGGCTCTTGCCACGTGTTTCTACTTAGACCTCCTGTCTCAGCCTCCTAAGCGCTGGAATCATAGGTGTGCGCCACCATGCCCAATCCGGATGTTCTGACTTCACAAAACTTAATTATAAATGCTCTTCGAGCATGCAGATGCATTAAAATGAAAGCAGGGTACAACGGACTACTGTGTACAATTGGGGGTGTGATTCTGGGAGCTTTGAACTAGGAACAGAACTGGCACATGTAGTTCAAATGGCAGCTGTTGTGGACAGAGAGGGAAAGAGGCACTTGGGGATTGGAAATAAAAAGGGAGTGAGAATAGAAAATTTATAGAAGGAAGGAAGGGTACAAGGACAGTTGAAACAAAGCAAGAAGGAAGACAAAACCTTGGAAATGTGTGTTCAGGACAGTGTGATACCTCAGACCTGTGTGTGGCTGAAGATATATGGATGGAAGAATTAGGTCCAAGGAAAAAAATCTAAAGCTTTTTATGAATCAGCCATTCATGGTTTTGGACTGTGAGTAGAAGAGTGTCTGCAAATGCTAATCTTAAAATCAGGAAAATAGCAAGTGTTGTGATGTGTAAATCAAAAATTAAAAAGCCTCAGACGAGACACATTGGCAAAGCTTATGGGTTATGTAATTTTTTCCCTCTGAGCACGTATGGTTAACTAGGAATGCTTTACATGGTTCCTACTTTTTGGGATTTTTTTTTTTTTTTTTTTTTTTGGTTTTTTTTGAGACAGGGTTTCAGTATGCAGTTCAGGCTGGCCTTAAGCTCACTTTTTAGCTCAAGCTGGTCTCGAACTCACAACAATCCTCCTGTCTCAGCCTCCCGAGTGCTGGGATTACAGGCCTGCACCACCATGCCCGGCACTGGGATTTTAGATATATAAGATGTCACTTTTCAAAAAGTATGCTTCCTTATTGTTTCATTTTAGTGAAAGTATTTTTCTCACAAGGTCTTAAGGTTTTTTTTTTTTTTTTCAGTACTGGGGATTGAACAAGGTCTTAAGTTTTTTGTGTGTAATCTTAAGAACTATTTCTAGGTCATGGTTCTGGGGTTTTGTAAGAGAGTGTTGTGAAGGACAGGGACCACATGTTGTCACATACGTTTGGTGAATCATCGCTGGCCATTTATTGTGAGGGGGCAGGCTTGGCAGATTATGGCCTGTGGGCAGGGTCTGGAAGCTGCTTGTCTCTATCTCCATTCCTAAGAATGGTTTCTATGTTATTGACTGTTGGAAACAAATCCAGAAAAGAGTAATACGTTGTGATGGTGTTTATCTCCTGGTCACTTCTCATTGTTCGTAACCAGTTTCATTAGAACACAGCCACACTTACTTGGTTCCGTGTTGTCTGTGGCTGCCTCACATGCCGGTGGAAGAATGGAACAGCTGTGACTAAACTGTGGTCTCGAGCTTCAAATATTTACTCTGTGAACCTTCCCAGAGAAAGTTTGCCATTCCTGGCTTTGGAAGAAAGACTGGAGCTAAGTGACTGAAAGTGAAGCTACTGGAAATGAAATACGCTGTGTTCCTTTGGGAAGGAATGGGCAGTGTTTGGGGTTCCTGGTCCTTTAGTGAGGACTTTTGTGCCCCCTAGAAGGCATCCTCAGCTGCTTGGCAGGCTGAGGATCCATGGCTTCTCAAGGCCAAAGCAAAAAACCAAGTCAACACTGATGAACGTGTAAGAGATAAAAGTAGCTGAAGAAGTTTTTAAAGGGCTCCTGTTTGCTTTAAAGATACCTCTCAGACAGCTGCTCTGCACCTTGACTTACCTCTCTCCCCACCCCCTCCCCACTCCAACTAGCTATTTTGAGATTCTTGTAGGAGAGAGTGAACATAGTCAAGGAAACAATTTGTTAA
>PVKA01052448.1:0-11707 GCA_004027165.1 Ctenomys sociabilis
CTGTAATCTACAAACAACCCAATATTAAATTATATTCTCATTTTTAAACTTTTTTGTTTGTTTGTTTTTTGTTTTTGTGGTACTTGGGATTGAACTCAGGACCTTGCCAGACCTATCTCCCTGGCCCCCTTTAAGTTTCTTTGTTATCAACATTGAACTAAGAATCACAGAAAAGTACAATGGTATGGTCTAAATTCTCAGTAAGGCATACTATACAAGAAGAAATCGCAATCTAATAAATTGTAGTTAATTGTCAGTAGAACTGTACTATTACATCACAATAACTGTGGATGAAGTTTTTTCAGAAGAAGGTGCATGTACATATTAGAGTAACAGTTCTGCATAGGAACCTTCCCTGTATTCTCAAACACTTATGGTGAGAGTGGGGTGAGAACTGAAAGTAGAGCACAGTGGGATGTGGTGTTGAACCAGACAAATGCAGATCCACTGTCAAACCATTCATTTAAATCCATTCTTGGGTGGAGTAGGGGTGTATTCTAGTAATGCTCTCCTGAGCCTTCCTTGTCATTTGTCTAGTAAGAGGTCTTAATCAACTCCACCTCTCTAGTCTCCACACAAGAACTACTATAATTTATTTAGCTCATTCCAATCTAAGCAGACTAATAGGACTTGTATTAAACACGTCCTTAGGACTTACAATCCCATTAGACTTTTTTTTGTTTTTAATTTTAGGGAAGGGTCTGCAGGGTGTTTATGGTCTCACTAGATGAGACTTGTCATGATCTGCCTGTTTATGGCCTCCCCAGCACTGAGATTACAGGTGCATACCACCACACCCAGTCTCAGTTGCTGTCTCAGCCTGCCCTAGGGGTGGGGCTGGTATGGCAGGCCTGAGGGTCAAACACCCAGCTTCTTTTTTTTTTTTTGTCTTTTTTGAGACAGGGTCTCACTGTGCAGTTCAGGCTGGCCTTAAGCTCACTTTGTAGCTCCGGCTGGTCTCGAACTCACAACAATCCTCCTGCCTCAGCCTCCCTAGTGCTGGGATTACAGGCATGCGCCACCACGCCCGGCTTAAACACCCAGCTTCTGTGCCTGCTTGCAGGTGCTTTAATCCACTGAGCTATTTGGCCATACAGATCAGGCATTAAAAGGAGAGTTTATTGATATAACAAGCAAACGACTCATTAGCTCTGTGACATTTTCAAGGACAACTTGGTATAAACACTTAAACAAGCCATATGCATATGTGTAGAAGATAAATGTATGTTCGATATTTTGAAGATTTTCTTATAGAATAGGCCGAATGGTGTTAGTGCACTTCAAGAGATTAATTCCATAGCTATACTGGTTTTAAAAACCTTATTTGAAAGACATGCTTGACTAGAAATTAGAAATAATCTTTGTTACTTTAACCTCCATTGCAATGGCATGCATTGTGGTGCTCTATTTCTATGCTATTTGAGGGGTGAACTTTTCCAAATAAAAGACCATTTTATACAGCTAACTCTGACCTCAGGAGGAATGCGGGCACATTTTAAATGAAAGAGGAGGCATGTGATGAAGCGATCCTTTTCAAAAGCTGGCCAGAAACAGTAGTTTGTCAGTATTTTTACAAGTGGGAAAAGCTTGTAAAGTGTTTGTGCAGAGCATGCCCTATTGTAGGCTGCCCCGCGGTAGCTCCTTATAGTTGTTACACAGGTTCAGCAGGGGCAGGAGAGTGCATTCTGCTTGATAGAAGGAAGTTTCATGAACTTCCACTGATTGTGATGCAGACTTGGAGACAGCAGAGCTGTTGCTCACTTGAATGCAGCCTTGGAGACTCTTGAAGTATTATACTGTAAGCCACTAAAGAATTCGTTTTTCAACTGAATGAAGTTATAATTACAAAGAGAAATTACAATCACTGTATAACTATATTTTACTGTTTATTGTAAAAAATCCCCTTGAACTGATTTTCTTTTACATAATGTGTTGCAGTTCTTTCTGCAGTAAAACAGAGATTGGCAACAGCAGGTAATCAGTTATTTAAGTAGTATATGAGCAAACAAATTGATAAATGTCAGGATTGTCTGACTTGGAATCCTGTCCCCTTTTAAATAATAATTCGTTCAATATAAACACACATTCAACTGAATTGGTTCAGTTGCTTTTAATGATTGCCTGTGTCAACATCACATCTTGTGACCTAATCAGTGGAATCCCCATCAACCAATGAACGAGGGAAGCCTTTCATGATGAGGAAATGATCCAGTTCAGCCAGCTTGTATTCTACACTCCTGAGGTTTATCAGTATTCGCTTCTGCGTGGCCACTGAGTGTGGGCAGTTATTTAAGATACCCCGAGAAAGATCACTGATTGAAAGCCTATTAGCAGTGCTCCTCGGCGACCAACTAGGAGAAAGTGTTCCTTCTGGAGGAAAAGCAGTAGTTGACCAAGTGCAAGTTGTTCTTCTTGGAGCATGAGCAGCTGAATTTGATGACACTTTACCAGTGTTTTTCTGTGAAAGAAATTATACATATCTAGTTTGCTGAGTTTAGGAATTTCCAAGTATTGCCAAATAACAACTTGGTTACAGAAATGGGCTGATTTTTGCTATGAATTGGAGATTAAGAATGTTTGGGCTGGACGATGGTTCAGCAGTCTAAGCACCCAGGCTCTATCCCTGATGCTGCATGCCTTGCTGGCTGGGAACCCTGGATCCCTGGTGCAGTGGCACATGTTGTAATTCCAGCACTGGGGAGGCTGAGACTGGAGGACCACTGCAAGTCAGAGGTGCTTAGCGAGACCTTGTACCAAATAAATAAATAAATAAATAAATAAATAAATAAATAAATACACAAGTATGTGAATAACTACGCTGACTCAGTAATATGCTCTGCGAAGACACAAGAATGAACAAAAATAATCCTTGTAGTACCAAAGGGCCATATTGGTTGCTTCCATGCCTGAGCAGTTCTGTGATGCTACACGTGGACCCTGTCAATGATCCTTAGATAAAGGAATTTCAGTTTCACCTATAAATGACACTAAGATACATACATTTGCACCTGAGATCTTTGTGAATACTGTATACAGAAAGCTCTCAGCAGGTGTGCAGGGGAACCAACCTGGAATGTGAGCTAAGCAAGTGAGAGAAGGAGGGAGTAATTACATATTCCTAAAGTGGTGGGGCAGGAGGTTGTTTTGGCTATACTTTGTTCTCCAATTTTGGTCCAAGTAACACAGGACCAAAAGCTTCCTGTGTTACTTAGCAAATTGGGACTATTTTACAAGAGACCACAACTCTGAAATCTTGGGTGAAAACATGGATTTAAGGGGAAGACTACAGTGCTCATTTGTCTTGAGACAAATATAAGGGCATATTTTTATTTTAGTATTTTCCCATCACTCCACAAGCTCACTCTTCAAATCTGCATATTCAGCTAGCTTTATATAATTCCAGTCTCTTACCTTTGCCTGAAATTGTTTTTTCCAGAAGACAAGTATGAAGGCAAACACAGCTCCACTCACTAGGAACAAAAAGCTGGCCATGGTTCCTGTAGTCTCTTGCTTTTATGTAGAACCGGGTTCTGGGCTTATCATTGGGAGGTAGTGGCCAATTAGCTGCACAGTAGGGAGGGCTCGGACCAGTACGCTGGGTGTCCCTGGATTGTAGGTACAGCTGGGAATGCGGCAAGGAGCTGAGCTTTAGGGCTTTATGGGGAGGAGACTGCATGGACCTCATAATCACATGCTCAGAAGGGGCACTGTGACACAATGTGTGATGTCGAACTGGGCTCACAGGAGGCCAGCCACTCTCAGTAACCCGTCCCTGGTTACTGTATCAGATCCCTTGAGAAGAGGGTGAAGAGACACTGAAGGAATTTGATATTCCCAAGCAGCTGAACTACATGAGAGTATGGACTGGAAAGACATTGCCTAGATGTGTGATTTTAAAGGGCCCTTCCCCATTTTTCATTTTTAAAGATATGGCTGGCTGTCTTGGCTGCAACCACTCCATTCAAGAACAATTACAAAACGACGTAGAAATGCACAGGAAAAAAGTAGTAAGTATCGGTCATTGTCCTAAAACTACCTTCTTCACGTTCTCGTTGTTAGTTTAAAATTTACTCCAGCCCTAGTTACCTTGGAATGAAGACGGCCTTAGTGTTATTCTAAAGTTTAAAAATTGGGGCCGCAGATATAAGCTTGGCTTTCTAAGTGCTTGTCTAGCAAGCACAAAGACCCAGGGTCACTTCCCAGTACCGCGTGCCATGCCAGCCCCCCAGTGAGCCAGAGACCAAAATCAGGCATGGTGGCGCACATGTAATCCCAGCACTGGGAGCTGAGACAGGAGGATCACTGTGAAGCCAAGCTGCATAGTGAGACCCTGTACCAAATCAATCAATTGATAAATAAATGGATTTTTAAAAAATTGTGAAAGTTGAAAAATTATTAAGGGATATTTCCCCATATAATGCTTCCAAAAGTTGTAATATACATATTTTTTGTACACAGTCTGTACTGAAAGAGGTTCAGGGACTAAACTCATTTGAAATCAGTAAGCAAAAACGAGTTGAATAGTGAAGTTAATCCTGAGACAAACTCCTCCATTTTTTTTTCTTTTTTTTTTTTGTCTTTTTGAGAAAGGGCCTCACTCTGCAGTTCAGGCTGGCCTTAAGCTCACTTTGTAGCTCAGGCTGGTCTCGAACTCACAACAATCATCCTGCCTCTGCCTCCCGAGTGCTGGGATTACAGGCATGCATCACCACGCCGGGTTCATCTTGTTTTTTTCTGAGGTACTGGGGCATGTAGTATTGTTTTCCATCCTTTGACTTTGAGTCTATGAATGTCCTTTTGAGTTAAGTGTGTTCCTTGTATACAGCATATTGTTGGGTTTTGTTTCCTAATCCACTGTGCCAGTCTATTTCTCTTAATTGGTGAATTGAGTCCATTTGCATTAATGGTTATAATTGAAATGTGTTGACTTATGTTTGTCATGATATTTACCTGGTGTTGTTTACTCCTTTGTATCCTGTGTTTAATTGTGTGTCCTGTTTAGTGGGTTCCTTCTGTTCTCATTTGTGGAGTTCTGGTCATTGTGTTCCCTGTCTAGAACATTTTTCAGTAGCCTGTGTAGGGATGGCTTTGTCGTCATGAAATTCTTTAGTTGTTCTTTGTTGTGGAAGTATTTCACTTCTCCATCAAACTTGAAAGAGAGTTATGCAGGGTATAATAGTCTGGGCTGGAATTTGTTTTAACATAGGACTTGACAAACTCTGCTCCATGCTCTCCTTGCCTTCATGGTTTGTGTAGAGAAGTCGGCTGTAATTCTCATGTGTTTTCCTTTGAATGTGATCTGCTTCTTCTCTATAGTAGCTTTCAGTATATTATTCTTGTGTTGGATTTCTGGGATCTTGACTGGTGTATTTTTAGTTGACTTGAAGTTATGTGGTGTTCTGTATTCTTCGGTTACCTGAATGTTGGATCATTTCCTCACATTTGGGAAGTTTTCTGCTATTACATCTGCCCCTGTTCTTTTTATATCATTTGTATTGACTCCTTCATTCTCATTGATACCAATTAATCTCACATTGTTCATCCTGGCCTCATCTTGCAGGTGATGGATTATTTTTTTCCTGCATTCTCATTGTTTTTAAGGGATCTTTTCTCACCTTTGCATGAGCTGCACCAGCATCTTCAAGATCTGAAACTCTGTCTTTGTTTTCACTCAAACGGTTTTGTAGACTCATGATTGATATTTGTAGTTCTTCTCTATCTCTTTGACTCTATTTCATGCATTCTATTTCTTTTCTGTATTGCTCATTCAAGGAATCTGTCATATTTCTGATCTCTTATATTTTTTTATCCATGTCCTCTTTAGAGGTAGTTATTAATTCTTTTTCTGCAGAATTTCTTCCAAGTTGTGTTTCCTCTATATATTTCCAGACTTGTTTCTCTATTTCAGATGCTATGATTTCTAAGAATTCTTTTTTTTCAAAGAATTCTTTCTTTTGATTTCAGAAATTATTTCTGCTTTGAGTTCCTCATTGACCTTTCTACTGTTGTTTCTTTGCTTCAAGATGCTGTTAAATCATATGTTTCAGCTGGGATAGTATTCTCTGCACTTGTTCTGGGTGAGCATTGGTTTTCTTCCTGATGTTTCTGCATTTGATTCTTTATTTCAGATGCTATGTATTCAGATATTTCTTTTTTTAGTTCAGGAATTAATTCTTGTCTGAGTTCCTGTATACCTTTCCAGTGCTGTTCCTTTGCTTCTGTATCTGTTAATTCATTCATTTCAGCTGAGCTAGTGTCCTCTGCACTTATTGGTGGACTCGAGGCCTGAGATTGCATTTTTCTCCTTGTCTTTGTCATTTTGTATAGCACTGACCTCTGGATTTTGGTGTAGAGCTTTGGTGCAGCTATAACCTTAGCATGTAATGAGATTTGGGTGCCAGTGTATTAAGTTTGAGATTATCCAGTTATGCCTGGCCTGGATGTATCTGTTGTGTTCAGTTCCTTTTTGCTGAAGCTCCTGTGGTTCCCCTCTTTTGTTTCCTGGCTGAGCTGTGCTGGGATTGGGGCCCATGGATGGAATCGGATTGCTGGGAAAGGGGATCACTGGGAACGGTCTCTCCAGTGTGGCTGGCCTGGAGCTCTCACTCACCGGCCAAGCTGCGCTGGGTCTCAGGGGTCTGATTTTTATTTATTTATATTTTGTGGCCATGTCAGCTCACCTTAGGGCAGGGCTGGTTCTGCAGGTGGTGCCAGGGATCAAACTATGGTCCCTGCACTTTGCGTAACCTTGCCTAAGCAGGCATTTTAGAGCACTGAGCTATCTCCCCAGCCCTATGATTTATTTATTTTTTTACAATTCTTTGCATGTTCTAGATAGAAGGCCTTTGTCCGTGGGACAGTCAGCTATAATATTTTCTCAGTTTGTTGGTTTTCTTTTTACTCTGTTGGAGATTTGTTTTGAAGTGAAGAAATTTTTCAAAAAGATGAGATCCCAGGTGCTGATTCTTGGAAGTATTTTCTGTGCAGTTTAGTTTTTGTTCATGAACTTTCTATCTATTCCTATGTCTTTAAGATCTCTACATACATTTTCCTCCAGAAAATTTAGTGTTTCTGTTTCCATATTTGAATATTTAATCCATCTGAACTTTATCTTTGTACATGGTGATAAGTATGGGCCTCTTTTTAGCCTTTGGTATGGAGAAAGCCTACTTTTCCAGCACCATTTATTAAAGAGACTGTCTTTCTTCCAGCGAGCCTTTTTGGCTCATTTATCAAAGGTGGGATGGCTGCGTGTGTTTGGAGTTGTGTATGTATCTTTCATGTGTTCCACTGATCCTCAGGCCTGTATGCTGATTTTATGACAGTAGCTTCATAGTATAATTTCAGGTCAGGGGCTATGATACTTCCTGCCTTTCCTTTGTTTCATAGGATTTCTTTTGATATTCTGGGTCTCTTCTGGTTCCAAATGAATTTGAGGGAAATTTTCTCTAATTCTGTGAGATATACTAATGTTATTTTAAGCGGGATTGCACTGAATCTGTATAGCAATTTTGGGAGTATGGGCATTTTCACAGTGTTGTTTCTTCCTATCCCGGAGCATGAAATATTTTTCTATCTTCTCAAATCCTCTTCAATCTCTTTTCTTACATTAGAGTAATTTTTACTGTATAAATGTTTTATGTCCTTTGTGAGATTGATTCCTAAACATTTCATTTTTTTATATTATTGTGAGAAGCACAGTTTCCCTAATTTCTCTCTCAGTGTGTTCATTATTTGTGTACAAAAATGCTACTGATTTTAGGGTGTTGATTTTGTATCCTGCCACATTGCTGAATTTGGTGATTAAATCTGCAATACTCTTCGTGGAGGTATTGGGATACTCTATGTAGAGTATCGGAAAATAATAATTTAACTCCTTTTCCAATCCTTATTGCTTCGATGTTTCTCTTCTGTCTAGTTGCTGTGGCTAAGGTTTCCACAAGTATATGGAATTGGAGTGGAGACCTCGGAGATCTTTGTCTTCTTCCTGATTTTAAAGTGAAGGCCTTCCATTGTTAATTTAGTATGATGTTTGCTGTTGGTTTCTCCTGAATTGCTTTTATCAGGTTGAGATATGGACCATGTATTCTAGTTCTTTTTGGGGTTTTTATGATGAATGACTGTTGGACTTTGTCAAAAGCTTTTTCTGCATTTATTCATATGATCATGTGGTTTTTTTTCTTGGTTCTATTGATGTGGCATATTACATTTATGGATTTACATGTGTTGAACAATCCCTTCTTCTCTGGACCATGATGTATAATGTTCTTGATGATTTGCTGTCTTGTGTTTGCTAGTATTTTATTGAGGATTTTTTCAACTATATTCATGGAAGAGATTGGCCTGTGGGTCTCTTTTTTAGTTGGGTCTTTCTCCGGTTTTGGAATCAGAGTAATATTTGCCTCCAGGAATGAGTTTGAGAGAGTTGCTTCCCTTTCAATTTCATTGAAGAGTTTGAGAAAAGTTGGCATTAGATCTCTAAATTTCTTTTCGAATTCTGCTGTGAGTCCATCAGGACCTGGGCTTTTCTTTGTTGGTATGGTTTTCTATTACATTTTGCATTTTGTTTCTCATTATTGGGTAATTCAAAATTTGGGTATCTTCTTGACTGAGCTTTGGCATTTCATATGTATCTAGGAACTGTTCCATTCTCTCTGTGTTTTCCATCCTATGAGAGTAAAGATTTTGGAAGCATGTATTGATGATCTTCTGAATATCTCTAGGGTCTCTAGTGATTTCATACTTTTCGTTCTTTATTGCATTAATTTTGACTTTTTTGTTCCTTTTTTGAGGAGTTTGGCAAGGGGTTTATCAATTTTACTTATTCTTTCAAAGATCCAGCTCTTTGATTAAGTTAGTCTTTGTATTGTTTTCTTCATATCCAATGCATTAATTTCTGCCGTAATCTTTATGCTTTCCTCCCTTATTTGGGCTTTGGGTTTGATTTGCTCTTCATGCAGCATAAGATCATTTATTTGGGTTTGTTCTGTCCTAATGAGCAAATTTATCACTATAAGTTTTCATCTTATGACAGCTTTCATTGCATCCCACAGGTTTCAATAAGTTGTATCTGCCTTTTCATTTGGTTGTAAAATATTTCTTAATTTCTTTAATTCTACCTGTAACATAAAGAACTGCTTTTGTTTTTCAAATTATATGCATGGGCTTTTGTACATGAAAGAAGAACCCTAGATCTTTCCTTTAACCAGAACTTTTCCCTAAAGGTGGGAAGAGGCCATCTCTTCCCTGTACGATAAATGCTGGGCACAAAATATGGCCGTTTTGACACCATAGTATGGATTCTGCTTGCCAAGGAACAGGGGACATTTTTCCACTTTCAGGAGTCCTCATCAGTCTCTTTTTTTGAGTCTGCCAAAGTTCTTAAATGGTTCCAGGGCAGCTCCGCACCTGTGCCTCCATTGTATATTTATTGTGTATTATGTTCAGTTTCTTTTGGTTTTACTATATCTATTTTACCTTTCATATTTTATTTATTCTTTCAGGTTCTTCCCCCAGGGAGACAATGCAATGTTTACACATGTGAGTCTAATATATGTTACTTATGAAGGTAGCCTCTAGTTGTATCCATTTATCTCTAAATGCCTATTCGAGTTTGTCTTTTTTATGGCTGAGTAGTACTCCATTGTATAAAAATACAAACATCTCTTTATCCATTGCTCAAGCGATGGGCATTTGAGTTGTTTCCAGGATTCGGTTATGACAAATTGTGCTGCTGTGAACATGCGTGTACATATATTACTGTGCTATGATGTTTGCAGATATTTTGGAGAAATAGCCAGAAGGGCAATAGCTGGGTTGAGTGGGACCCTCATCCTCATAGGCTGAGGAGTCTGCTCTACTTTAAATCATGCCCGTGGGCCAGTGAGGTACCTCAGTGGTCTAAAGCGCCTGCTAGTCCAAGCTCAGGCAAGCTCAGGGACTGTGGTTCAATCCCCAGCACTGCATGCCATGCCAACCCTGTCCCTGAACAGGCTGCACCAGCCACAAAAGAATGCCTAGATACTTTAATAACAAATACAGTTTAAACACTACGATAAAGCTGCTGTGCTGATTTTAAAATCCCTCGAGAAGAAAATCAATGCATATTTGACTCATTTTGCTGGCAATATTTTCAATCCACATTTAGTTCATGTCACGGGTGCACAGGACTGAGGGTAAAGGGCAATGGGCACGATAGATGTGAGGGTCACTAGGTGAGTGCTCACTGTAAAATTATTTTCACCTTTATGAGCATTTGAAATAGTTTATACTCCAAGGGGAATATGCAGAGCAGGACCACAGACAAGCAAGTGTGTTCACAGGATGGGTCCACCTGGAAAGGCGGAAGCGGAGGAAAGGTGACCAGCAGGTGGAGCAAGACGTTAAGAGTGAGGAGATCACAGATGAATTTTCTTTATCTTTTCCCACTGTTTGCGTCTTGCGAGTTTGTTTTCTTTGTGAAAAACAACACCTCATGTTGTCACATCCCCAGCCACCCAGCACCAGCACCTCCTGCTCTGTCCCTCGTCGTGACTGTGACACTGAGCACCTGTTGGTGTCCACAGCCCTCTCCTCGCACCTCTCACCTCGGTCACAGACTCCTTGCCGTCACAGATTCAGGCAACTACATCTGTAGTTCCCTTTACACCGAAACGCATCCTTTCAGGTGGGCACAAGACACCAGCGAAATAACCGTACTCCTCCAGGAAAGCTTCATTGGGCATAACACTTAATGCATTCTTCAATTTGGCCACAGGAGGGCAGCAAACGCAAATAATTCCAGCAGTAAGAACGTTGTTTACGTTCAACGGCATTCTTCTTTTCGGCCACCAGATGACAGCAAAAGTCCACTAATACAGAAAGAGGCGCACTATTTCAATTCAAATGCATTATTCTATTTCAACACCAGATGGCAGCAAAGGTACATTTAAAACAGTAGCAAGAAAAGAGGCCTCAATATGGTTTATCAGTCCACATGGAAAAGGCTTCTTCTGTTTGTCCACAGTATGGCCCCAGAAACCCATCAGGCACGAGGACAGAAAAAACATTTAAACATTATTTGGAGTGAAACTGAGCCCTGCTCCTGAAGGTTCATTTGAGTTTTGACACAGTACTTGCCCGAATTATACATAATGTTGCTACTGTTTGTGCTAAAATAAACACATTTATTGTATACTGTGTGGGAAATAGGCACAAGTCACTGAATCCGATCTGGACAGCGTCCACAATCTGGCGTGATCTGCATGCGCATAGCTAAGTGTTGTAAAGGAGAAGCTCCACAGGAATTAATCAAGTGGATCCTGGCCCGGTTGTCCACGCAAGGAAACACAGCGCTTGGGAGGCTGAGTTAGGACGACGGGTGTGAATTCCAGCCCGGCCTGGCCTAACCAGTGACTTTATTTATTTTTTTGTTTGTTTTCATAACGTTTTGGTATTGTACAAGGTGCATACATGATATTATATTTACAGATATTATTATTTTTTTTCCATTTATTTTTATTTTATTAAAATACAAATGTCAATCAGACAGTTTCAAGTCACCTTAACCATACAGAGTCAATGAATTAATACATTGCAAACTGTTTTCATAACGTTTTGGTATTGTACAAGGTGCATACATGATATTATTAACCAGTGACTTTATTTTATTTTTTTTCTTTTTCATTTATTTTTATTTTATTAAAATACAAATGTCAATCAGACAGTT
>PVKA01052449.1:0-11716 GCA_004027165.1 Ctenomys sociabilis
CAGCCACTGCAGAATCTCTCCTCCTTCAGCTTACTTTTTGCCAGCATCAACATTAGCCTTTGCGCTACCCCCGACTTTCTTCACTCTGTCCTTGTGCTCCTTCTGCTGCTTTCTTCAGGTCTGTTTCTTCTCTTACAGGCCGTATCTTGCAAGTCTATGTTTGGGCTCATTTTTCTTTGCATAAGCCAGGGAATTATAAATCATGCCAAAGCCAGTCATCTTGCCACCACCAAAGTGGGTTCTGAATCCAAACACAAAAAGGACATCTAGTGTGGTCTTGTACATTTTGGCAAATTTTTCCCAAATTTCTGTTTTAGGTACTGTTGCTTTCCCTGGGTGAAGGACATCAATCACCATTTGCTTCCTTTGAAGAAGTCAGTTGGTCATGAACTGGTCAGTTGGATAGTTACTGTGTCATTCATGATGGGGATGGACCCTCTTGTTTTTTAGTTTCAAGGATTTCCTTCTGATTAGCTTATTTTGTTTCTTTATATCTCTCTCCTTATAATCTATTCTTGTAATTCCTTTAACATATTAACTGGTTAAAGGTTAAAATTCCTTATCATTGAAAATCTTTGTGTCATTATTTGAGTGGAATTTTTATGTTTGCTTTACCTCTTTGGATCGTGTGTGTGTGTGTGTGTGTGTGTGTATGCATGCACACACGTGTGTGAGTGCATGTGTAGGTCTTTTTATGTTTGCTGAAAGTCAGTATGATTATCAAGTAAAAGTTACTAAGACAGATGGGGCTTTTGTGTGAGGTTTGTGTTTATCTGACTGGGAGTTACGGTGTGTTTATTGATGGCTTTAACTGTGGTGTTAGAGTTAAAATTTCCTCTCATGTTTTTGAAACTCCTTAAATATGAATTTAGGCTTGTTGGTGGTTTTAATGCCCTATTATTGTATAGGAGCCCTCTTGACATGGCAGAAGGGCATGGCGAGGAGAAGCACATGCTGATCCTCTGAGCAAGTCCTATCTTTCGGACACCCCCAGTTAGGTAGTTCTCTTTTTTTTATTTTTTATTTTATTGAACTACAACTGTCAATCAGACAGTTTCAAGACACCTTAACAATACAGATTCGATAAATTAATACATTGCAAACTGTTTTCATAATGTTTTGGTATTGTACAAGGTATATACATGATATTATATTTACAGATATTATTTTAGCAGATATCTCTTATCAGTGAATTAAGAATGTAGCTGCTTACTTATTTTTTATACCTGAATTATATCAAAAATTCAATAATTATTTTCCTAGTGGATGACCATAGTACTAGAAGCCTAGGTAGTTATCTTTTCTAAGGGCAGTTAGGTTTTATAAAATCCCAGTAAGTCAGTTGCTGGTAAAAGAGCTTCTCTTGAAGACAGATGTTTTTTAAGTGAATAGAAAGTTCTGGGCATCTTTCAAAATAGTTGCTTCTTTAGATGGTACATATTGATTATTTTATTCTCTTGGTATAGTGAAAAAAAATCCACATTGTAGACAGGGCATGGTGGCATGCACCTGTAATCCCAGAACTTGGGAGGCTAAAGACAAGTGTGTCTGATCAACATAGTGAGACCCTGTAGACTTTGCACTAAATAGATTAAGAAAATCCACATTGTATCTACTTTTTTCATTTTATCTTGATGAGAGTTTTAAATTCTATTTTCCTCAGGACTGTCTTCCATGGGATTGAAAATTATGGTTTTGACATTCTTAGTTGACTGAACATTAACAGCAGCCACTGATGAAGAGACACATCTGATGACCACCTACAAGGGAGCATTTTGCGTGGAAGTTTTAGATATGGTATCTGCTTCTTTCAGTGCTGTTCCATTGCTGCTATGAATAGACCAGCTCTTGCTCTTGTCTTTACTTAGAGGTGGACAGGAGGTATGCTCACACATTTACACTCATTCCCCTTTTCCCTCAGACTAGAATTTCAGTCAAGTGTGAGTCAACTGACCCAGAAGGGTGGCATTTCCATAGCCGGGACAGAAGGAGACTCACTGGCGCATGTTGGTCATTCTATTGTCCTATAACGCCTCTGTGGAGACAGTGCAGCTGAATCAGTGCTCGGTGACTCATGGGCTATTGGAAGTGAACTTGAGTCTCTCCCAGGCATTGATCTTTCACAGGATATATTGTAAGTCTACATCTATTAATATAGGTAAAGGATAATCATTTCCTTGAAGAGAAGCTTGAATTCTGTGAAGGAAGAATTGCTTAGTTTGGGTTTCCAAGCCATTTACCCAAGTTTATAGGCTCTTGGTGTTTACTTAACTTAGAATCCCTTGCCCCCAGCCTTGCTTCCCTAGCTGATATCCTTCCTTCATAGGTCAGAAGATACAGCACCTGCTCTCTGAAACACTCCCAATTCCAAGGCAATGTAAATGACTGTTAATAGTGTAATAGAAAATGCCTCCCCAGACAGTATACTTCAGTTTCTTAATTTCTCAGGCAATAGTTCCTGTTCCAGTTCTGGTTGTTGCTGTCTCTTTGAAATGACTGGTCACTGTGGTGCACAGCTGGTCACTATGATGCACATTGGGTAAACCCATCCCTAGTTGACAAGTCACTGTCTGTGTCCTTTCTCCTGGTTTATCTCATGTAAGGGTTAGACCACCAGAGATCAGGGCCTGATATTCTGGGAATGATCTCAATTAGTGCTCATCAACATAAATAAATCTGCCTCCAAGTCCTGAATGTCATTTTGGTGTTTCTGCTTGCCATTGCATCTGTGAGTTGTGGCCCTAGAAGACAGAGCAAAGACCTCTTCAGGTCCTACCTGGAAGGCATGTCCTTCAGATTTCTTAAGTCCTTTTGGAGAAATCTGGAGGAGGATTCCTGGCTCTCTGCTCAAGCAGCTCACATCAGACCCCAAGATGAGGAGGATGCAATTTGTCCCTCTGTCTGTCTGATTCTGGTAAGACTCCCAGAGAACCTCAGTTAGTCTGTCTGTCAGTCCCGTTCAGCTTGAGTAGAAAGGAAGTCTAATCACCTCTTATTATTTTTTTTAATGAGCAGAATATATTTATTGAGGGAAAGAAAGCTCCTGTCTGAAAGAAGGACAGGAGGGGTGTCTGAGCAGTTTGTTCCCTGATCACCTCTTATTAATTAAGGTCACCCTCAAAGGAAGGCAGTTAGAATGTTTTAACTTCTGAGTGCCTGCTAAATGAACATGCGAGTGAGTGGAATGGCCAGTGTAAGCAACAGGCTGCTCCATCTGTGTACACGCCTAGTAAGCAGCAGTCAAAGTGGCTAATTGGGCTCTTACCTGCAGTATATAGGGCACAGCAGAGGCCTCACATGCATCCTAAGTCCCTGTAGCATCTGAATGGTCTCTCTCAGAGGGGCACCCACCCTTTGCCTGTTGCAACGTCATTCAAGAGTACACAACAGAACATACGAATTAGTTAAACTCCACAGTTCCTGACTGCAAAAAAATAGGTTTTTATAAAGTGAAGAGTGAAACCAAACCACTCCTGCATCTCAAAGATAAAAAGGAGGCCCATTCTTTCTAAAAATTTCATCTTGGCATTCTCGTTGCTGCCAACATCTGTGGCTTCCCTCATCACTCCCAACTCATCTAATTCCAATCAGCTGAACTGGTTCCAGCCAGCCATTGCCTACATTCATCCTCAGAGCCCGCCCTTTGACATGCCTAACCTGGTCAGATGGCATCATCTACCCCCACCCAAGATGACTGACTTCCACATTTTTACTGAGGCAAAACTGGGCCATCATCTTTAAATTGAGCCCCGTAGGTCCTCCATAGATAGGATGCACTGAGTTCTGTCAAATTAGGCCCCTGAGAGGCTGCAGTCATTACAAAAGTCAAGGGAAAACCTGTGAGTTTTTTTGTAAACAATGGAATGGAACTCTTGACCTTCAAAATTCCTTCTGTCAAAAAGTTACCTTCACCAGGGCAGCTGGAACTGTTGCTTCTCACCCGTTCTGCCAGACACAAACTTACGGCATGGGAAGACATCTCCTTTGCACTGAGCCAGTCAACATCCCTCTAATTTAACCCTGAACTTTCAACTTTGACTCTTCCTTGAGAGGATGATGATGCCTGCATTAGTCTTAGGTAGATAACCACAATCCTGAAGTTCTACAAGCTCTCCTCTCGGATGTATAGATTAAAGGCTTGCCTATCAGCTTCATCACAACCCTCATTGCTGTCAGATGTCATGGGAAGCACAAACAGGCATCCAGCCACACATCAGCTTGATAGACCACTGACCACCTTAGGCGAGATCTCTGCACCGCCAACAATGCAGCCATCATCTTACGTGCTGTGGTTCCTAGCCCACATATACCCTTTGGACTGTTACACAATTGTCACAAGGGTTTGGGAATTCCATTACTACTTTCAGGGAGGCCCTAGCAACAGATTTGGCTGCTCTGAGACAGCCTGTTTCTCTGTCCCTTCCAACTCCACAATTCTGTCACTGTCTACTGGGCCCTGAAATTGGGCCACTGACCATCTGCCTCTGATTGTGAAACTCCACCGTGGGACACCTCTCTCCCCCTGCATCAAATGGTGTTGTATGCCATGAGAGAGTCAGCTAGAAATCTGACCACACATCAAAAGTTTCCAGACCATGAAATGTTTATAGATTGTCAAAATGCTAAAATACACCTCTCCTGCCTGTAACACCAGTTAAAGAACTCTGAGCTGTCAATGCTGCTGTGATTGTCCTCCATATACACTGCCTAAGTCTTCTACCACCCATAGCCTGCTCATACAGCTGTCTGGACCTAAAAAAACCGCCTTCTATTGCTTTCAGTTTGCTTCTATCAACCAGACCCTCTTTGCAAAGACCTCAGTTCTATATTCAGAGGTTCACTGACTTGGACTCAGCCTCTCGGAGGTTCAAAAACTTGCTTATCTTCTTTGGAGAAGATCAGTGCTCTTCTGATTGATGACACTCAAGCTGCCTGCTGGAAAGGCACAAAAGTTCTGTTACAATATCTTTCAGAAATTGGTTAAAAAAACCAAACCAAAACAAAACATAATAAAAAAACCTACAAATTTCTTGGAGCTGCTAGCTTCTACAGAGGCTGGATCCTTGAGTCCTACTTACTCAGGCTGCCAGGCTCCGGGAGCATGCAGTGGCCTACTGATGCAAATACTTGCCTCCCTCCTTTGCCTCCACTCTAGCAGTCACTGTCCTGATTTAAAAAACAAAAAAGCTGATAAACTCACCTTAGACCAAGACTTAATTGTTCACATGGCACATGCTGTACTGGGGTGAATTGATTTAAAAACAGGCCCTTAACAGATGCCCATTCCCTACCCATACTTAAATGACAATAATTTGTAGGTCCTCCTTTAAAAAAGTCATCCCTAGATATAGCCTACCCTTGATCATTGGCAGAGACAATGTGCCTGCATTTGTAACAGAGGTAACTCAAAAATTAAATAAAACTACATATATTATATATAGGCCATAAAGTTATAAAAGTGTAAAAATAAGCAAATAGCCTGTAATTGGTTAAAAGATCATCTATGTCTGTAGGCATTTCTGCACACACATATAATCCAGGTACATATCGACTACCTCTACACAGTTCAGAAATCCAGCCTTAGATCCACTAGAAAATTTACCTGGACAGCTGCTCTTTGGCTCACTCTGAGAAGCTAATACACTCAAAGCTCTTCTCTGGTCACTTTGGATGCTGGCCAGTCCATGCACACCTGAAGACTGGGGACACCATTTACAGGATCGCTCAATACCTATTCTCTTTGAGTTTTGTGTCTTTTCAGGGTATTTACCCCAGTCCTTGCTTTCTTGCTCTTTTCTAGCTGTACTTTTTGCCTTAAACTTTATGGGTGGTTTCCTCAAGAGAATGGAATAATCAAGCACTTGCCCAAGATTTGATGAGCATCCAAGGCACATTGAACATTCTCCCAGATCAGATTAACTCCCTCACTATTTCGCTAGAATAATGTTGCAGAACAAACAGGCCTAAGTTATGTCTCTTCCTAAAAATAATTTAGGGAAAAAACTCTAATAGGACATTTTGGGGAGCTTGACTAGATCCCATCTTAGGATCTCTGGTAGCCCTAATGTTACTGTTTCTATTTGGGCTTTGTCTCAGTAGATCATATGTAATATGCCCGGCAAAGATTTCCTGGGAAAACAAAAACAGAGGGAAAATGTAATAGAAAATGTTCCCCAACCAGTATACTTCAGTGTCTTAGCTGCCCAGGTTCCTGGGCCAGTTCTGGTTGCTTCTGTCCCTCAGAAATAGCTGGTTACTGTGATGCATAGCTGGCCAATATATAATAAATAAACCAATATTAACACACAATGTTAATATTGTGTGTTACAATATATAAACCAATCTCCGACTGAAAAGCCATTCTGCCTCTATATGTTCTGCTTGTTTATCTCATATAAGCCCTAGACCAACTGAGATTAGGGCCTGATATTCTGGAATGATCCCCATCAGTGCCTGTAGACATCAATAAATCTGCCTCCAAATCCTCAGTGTTGCTTTGGTGTTTCTGCTAGCCATTGCAATAGCAGCAGCCATCACATCATTTGGGGCTGCCGTGGTCTGGATGTTGTTTGAATGTGTCCACCAAGGATCCACGTGTCGGAAGCTTGGTCCGCAGTGGGATGATGGAGGGAGGTGGTGGGACATTTAAAAGGAAGAGCCTAGTGAGAGGTCACTAGGTCACTGGGATTGTGCCCTCCGAGGCAGTGATACTTTTGCCTGAACTGACTTTGCTGTTTTCTTGAGAGCAAGTTTTTAAAAAAAAATTATTGGAAAACAAACAGCAATGAGACAGTTTCAAAAGCAATTAGTAGGACAGTTTCAATAATTAGTACATTGCATATTGTCTTAGTGGTTATTCATTGTACAAGATGCAGACGTGATATCCTGTTCACAAACACTATTAGAACAAATCTTTCTTTTCATTTAATTAAGATAAAGTAGCTGTACATCTATCCTAACTATTTTGAATATATAGATATGAAAACGGTTGTTCATTTGCATTCCCTTTTTTGTTTAGTTTTTTCAGAGAAGGGTTTTCCATTGTCATTTAAATATTGTAGGTGCATGAATTCAGAAAAGTATTCCAATATAGTCCAGTAGTCCACAACAGTAGTGGGTTTTCTGTAGGACTGGCAATGTCAGTAGTTGTTGACTTGAGCCTTTTGCAGCTCAGCCTATTAATATGGCTTTACTTTTAATACCCCATTTTTATACTTTCCTGCTGGATGGTTAAAAGCATGATAAAGCAAGACTATATAACAAAAAATCAAATCCCCTCAGGATTTATCCTGAAACCCTGTACTGCAGTTTGTAGATCCATTGTCAGTGTCAGCCGTGTGTATGAGTCACGGCTGCTGCTTGACCAATGAGAGTAAGTTGTTACAGTAGTACCTTGGTTATATTCATCTCATTGCTAAGACAAAATACCTGACACCCAGAATTAAGGAAGGAAATGTTCATTTGCTCAGTTTGTGGAAGTTTCAGTCTGTACTCAACTGGCTCCAAAGCAGCAGCACATAATGAAGGGCAACAGTTTATGGCAGCAGAAAACAGCAAAAGCAGTAAGAGCAAAAAGAAAGGAGCACCAGAAAGCAAGCCTCTTCCCCTCTCTTTTACTGCATGCAGGATGCCCACTGTAGGGTGGGTTTAGCACTTACATCCATAGTCCCAGCATTGGACCATAGATCGATCACAAGCTCCAGAGGCCTGCTCCATGACTGCATAAGGCACTGGGGTGACATCTAGATGCAAGCCATAACATTCCGCCCACCCCTGCCACCCCAAAGATCCATTTACATCCCCTTATACAAAAGAACTTTTCATTCACCTCTAAAAGTTGCCGAAGTCCTGACAGTTTCAGCATGCTGAAAAGTCCAAGTCCCAAGTCTCCTCCAAGATGTAAGGCAAACTCTTAGCTGTGGGACCCTATAAAATTGAAAAGTGAAATACTTC
Organism: Ctenomys sociabilis; assembly: GCA_004027165.1. Lineage (NCBI taxonomy): Eukaryota > Metazoa > Chordata > Mammalia > Rodentia > Ctenomyidae > Ctenomys > Ctenomys sociabilis. The sequence continues at coordinate 7,954 of PVKA01052449.1, forward strand.
CAACATTTGGTAGTACAAGATAAATATTACCATTCCAAGAGGTTTCAACAAGGGGATTCAAAGCACTGGGACAAAAGCAAGTTCAAAATCCAGGAGAGTAAACATTAAGTTCTGTAGTTCCACGTGGAACATCTGATGCAATCTGTGGCAAGTTATCAGCTCCATTTTGAGCTCCATGTGGCTCTACCTATATGCACTTCTGTTGGTTGCAGCTCTGGTGGCTTTTCTTTTGGTTGGCTTTGCTCCCTCCTTGCTGCTTTCCTCAGGCAATCTACATTCCTGGCTTTTCCAAATTTCTGGAGTCTCCACTGGACCTTTTGCTTCACACTCACAGCTTCACAAACTTCCCTTTCTGGGGCACACTGCCTAGTCTTCTAGGTCTTTTTAAATGTAGGTGGAAGACCTCTTAACCGCAGAACTCTTGCATTCTGTATGCACCTAAAACCAGTGCCATGTGGATGATGTAAAGGTCTGCTGCCAGCTGAGCAGTAGCCAGGTTTTCATTTCTCTTGGATGTAGGGGTCAAATGTAGTTCACAGCTTTATTGGATCTTCCTTTCTGATCAAATTCACAGCTTTTCAAATCATCCTGTTGGATGCTTTGCTTTTGATTTGCAACATAAATCTGACTAAGAGCCCCCAACAATAGCCATGTCACCTACTCAACACTTGACTGCCTTGAAATTTCTTTTGCCAGATTAATCAGTCCACCATCTAGGGCCAGGCAAAGTCTATGGAAATCAGCAAAATGCTGACAAACTTTCTGCTAACACACATTATCTGGAGTACAGTAACCAATGCAGTCCTTTTCACCAGCACAAACTTCCCAAACCTGGTTTTTACAAGCAGGATTTCTACAACCATTCTGGTCTGCTGAGCTCTGAACAGAATCTCCCATGCAGAACAGCCTTAGGTGTTCTAACTCTGCTCTTTCAGCTGGCATCTCTGAACCTTACCAAACTCTTTCCAAAGGCTCTTGAACCGCATGATCAGGTATAGTCACAGCAACGACTCCACTCCTCTGGTTCCAAATTCTGTCTTATCTACTTTTCTCTCATTTCTGAGAAAAAACACCAGAAACCTAGAATTAAGGAAGGAAAGGTTTATTTTGGTAATAGTTTGTAGAAGTTTCAGTCAATTTTCAACTGGCTCCACGGCAGAGTGGAACATGACAAAGGGCAATAGTTCATTGCAGCAGATAACAGCAAAAGCTGCAAAAGTGAAAAAGAACAAGTCTCTTTCCCTCTCTTATACTGCATGCAGGATGCCCACCATTGGGTGGCTGTAACACACACACCCATAATCCAAGCACTGGATCATGGATCAATCACAGACTCTAGAAGCCCACCCCATGACAGCAAGAGGCTTTGGGGGACACCTAGACACAAACCACAATAAGAAGAACAAGCATGTGCTCACTCTGTAGTTTCTACCTTTCCCTCACATGCTCCTGTCATGATGCCATCTACCATGATGTGATATGATAAGTAGCCTAAGGGGGCCCTCACCACAGACCGAATCCATATAATAGGGCGTCCCAGTCTTGAAGTTCTAGCTTTCAAAATTGTGAGCTAACCACCTATAAAAAATCAATTACCTTGCCTCAGTATTTTTTTATGGCTGTAGAAAATGGACTAATTCAGTGGCTCAATATCTCCTTCTATGGATCATTTTAAGAAATGAACTTGGAGTTTTCTATGCATGTATTCTCAGAGCCTAGGACAGTCTTTGTCTAGAGAATATAAAGTTAAATGTAAATCTGATTTAAGTCAGGTCTGGTGGCATGCACCTGTAGTTTTAACTAGTTGGGAGGTCGAGGATTGCAAATTTGAGCCTAGGCTGGGCAATTTAGCAAGATTTTGTCACAAAGTCTTGCCTTAAAAAAGGATGGAGTATAGCTCAGGGATAGAGCACTTGTCCACTATGCACAAGGTCCTCAATTCAATCTCTAGCAGTACAAAAACCAAACAATAAAACAAAACAAATCTAACTGAAATCTTACTGTGAGTGATTAGTAAGATCACTTTTAAACACTTTCAAATTTCTCATTAATTACTTTTTCAAAATTTTCATTAGACTTAGCACTCATGGTTTGGAATTTACTGGTGTTCCTAGTTCTTAGTATTCCTTGTTTGACTGTTCAGGTCGAATGTGAGCCAATTCAGGCCAAATTCTATTCTTTATGGTTCTTTCATACCCTTTAATGCCTTCCTTAGTGCATTTAAACCTCACAATGAATCTCTGTCTTTTCCTAAAAGACTGGGAACTCTTCGAAGCGATACTGTGCTATTCATTTTACTTTCATTCTTTGGTGCAGTGCCTGACACTTAATAAATGTTCAATAAATACTTGTATTTGATGAATAAGTAGTTGATTTTAGAGACACTGTAACCCAAGGTCAAGTTCAGTGGCATCAGTGAACCTCCTCAGTGTTCTCTTGCAATGCTTTTCTTTCATACCTATGAAACGCTTGTCAGTAGGCACTACCTTGGAAAGTCACACCTGGCTTTTCTAGAAAGCAGCTCACACATATTCTGCGGTCAGAACACATCTACAGCTACATGGAGCTAAGTTTCACATCACAAAGCAGCAGCTAATGCTGTTTTATTAACTGCGACAGACAAGCCTTCACTTCAGCTGGACCAATCTTGTGATGCAGGGTGAAATTAAGGAGTTATGTGCAAATGGGTTTGATTCATTCTGGGCTTTGTGCTGATTTTTCTCAGATTCCATCCTGGCTTGGATTTCTGGAAGGCTTGGCCTCTTGAGAGGATTTTCTATAGGCAGAAGAGAGAGGCTATTGTCTCTTGAGAGAAAGGTAATTACTCTGGATTGGGAAGGGAACAGGAAGCTGTGGATTCAAGGAACAAGGTAACTCTGTTCTCTTTCTGGCAACACCCAGGAACGTGGGGTGGTCACTAAGGGAAATGACCTTGTAGTGTACATGGAGGATGGCTCTGAGAACTGAGCTGCCATGTTGCCAAAGATCCCAATATCCAAACTTCGGATGGAAGTCATGTGCTGCCAAACTCCAATAGGTCATGAGGATGTGAGCAAGAAGATAACATTTTGCTCTGCATTATTTCTTACATGTTGAAAAAAAAAGGCCCCTGAGTGAACTTTTCATTATCTCAGTGGAATGGCTTGGAGTTTACTTTGATTTAAAAAATAAAAATAAAATGTGCGCCTAGAATGTGAGGCTAAGCTTTTTACCTAGTACACATGTTACACATGCACAAAGCTGCTTTTTGTTTCTGTGACAAAATACATCATATACATAACTCAAAGGAAGAGAAATTGTCTGATGTACGTTTTCAGTCTATGGCTGTTTCCATTATTGAGAACCTGAAGTGAGGCAGATTATGGTGGAAAGGTGGAAAGGACAGCAGAGCTGTCCACAAGGACCAGCCACTGTCCCCAGGTGGCACCCTTCACCCACTCCCTCATTGGCCTCTTCTCTGGTCTCCTTTACCTCTCAATGATGCCATCCAGTTATAATCCCATCAGTGAAGTTCAGCCCTTCCCAGAAGCGCACCAGTGACCAACCCTTCAACACAGTGAGCCTTGTCGTCTGCAAATAGTGATAATTTAACTTCTTCTTTTCCTATTCTTATTCCCTTTATTTCTCCCTCTTTTCTAATGGCTGTTGCTAAGGATTCCAACACTATATTGAATAGGAGGGGTGATAGAGGACATCCTTGTCTTGTACCTGATTTAAGAGTAAAAGATTTCAGTTTTTTCCCCATTTAGGATTATATGAGCTT
>PVKA01052450.1:0-11708 GCA_004027165.1 Ctenomys sociabilis
AGGGAGAGAGGATGAGGAGAGGGGAGAGGAGAGAGCATGGGGAGATGGGAGAGCAAGGGGAGAGGGGAGAAGAGGAGGAGAGAGAAGAGGAGGAGGAGAGGGAAGAGGAGAGAGGGGAGAGGGAGAGAGGGAGACGAGAGCCAGCTTCAAGCAGGCAGGCAGGCAAGGTTGGGGGTTGGGGGTTAGCTCAGTGTGAAGGCCCAGGATTCAACATCCAATGGGAAGAGGAGAAGAAGAGAAGGGAGGGGAGAGAAGAGAAAAAGGGCAGCGTCTGAGAATCCAGCTGACAATCAGCTGGAGGAGGGGGAACCTCCCTGGACGCAGCATGCTGAGAAGCTAGTCTTGAGAGGAGTGAGACAGGCTTTCCCAGGGCTGCTTTCCTGAGCACCAGATGCCCACTAGGGGGAAGCCCTTCAGAAGGGCCCACTAGCCTCTACCCACCAACTCAGGGACTCTCCCTTCTCCGGGAGGTGGGAGGGCCTTCCTCATATCTCAGGATCTAGGCCAAAGTGACCCAGGAATGACAAAATTTGGGGAATCAGACTGCAGGCTGAGTCGGCTGGCAAAAAAGAATTCAGTGTTTAAGCTCTGTATCAGTCAGTTTCCATTACTATAATAATCCAAATGCTTAAAGCTGGCACTTTATGAAGAAGAGAAGTTCAGTCCAGTGCTGGGGGCCACACAGTATACAAAGGAGTAGGAAAGGGACAGGTGGGGGCGGCGGTGCCAAAGTGGGGCTGGGTTTGCATTCGAGGCCCCGGAGACAGCGATAGTTCCAGGAGACCGCAAGAGAGAACGCGTGGACAAGGGAAGGAGATGTGATGCACAGCACCTCTGGGCACTGCTGAGGCTGCAGAGGATAAGCACAGAAATCAGGACGCCATATGGGACTTAGCCCCTGGACAGCGATACCTTGGGAGGGGGGCGGGGCGGAGCGGGGCAGCCGCCTGAGACCTGCAGAGGTGTAGCCGTTCAGTGCAGCCCCTGGGTAGCCAGCCACCCGCCCCACGGGACGACAAACCAACCGAGCGACTGCTGCCCGGTTCCCAGCTAGGTCCCACTGAGGTGGAGGCGCGCTACCAACGAGAGGTGGGCGGCGGCCCCTACAGTGGCGCCAGAAGGAGCCCGCCCGGCGGGGGCGGGGCCATCTGGAGGCGGAGCCCGGCGCGGCGCCGCAGGAGGCCGAATCGCCACTCCCGGAGCCGCGCCGGAAGGGGCGGGCCTTCCCGTGCGCACCGCCTGCCGCCAGGGAGGCGGGAGCCGGCGGGTGGTGGCGGGTGGCGGCGGAGAGGGTGTGGGTCTTCCGCCTGCCGGCCCACCCCCGGCGGCGTTCTGCCGGGTGTCTGCCCTCGGGGTGGAGGCGCTCGTGACTCCTGGTCTCCACCAGGTACTTCCCGCGTTCGTTAGCGCTCCGCGTCCCGAGCTCGCGGAAGCGCCCCAGGGGCCCGACTGTGTGGGCGCCAGCTTCGGGAGGCCTGCATGCTGCCCCCCACGACCACTGTACCTGGGGGAAGGCCTGCCTCAGGCCTGGGCGTGAGCTGGTGGCGGCTCTGGACTCCCCCTGAAGGGTCCAGTTTCCGAGGGCTGGGCGGGGAAGGAGCTAGCGTCCCACCAGGGGCTGACCGGCTGACTGATGCCAAGATCTCCGGACCGCAAGCCAGAGGCTTCATCCAGAGAGAGACGTAGGAGCCACCTTGAAGTTGCACAGAGCAAGGCAGATTATCCTGTCTGTTAGGCCAGCCAGGGCTGAGCTGCCTTACGTTACTAGCATTCTTGGAGGCCTGTGAAATAAGAGGGCCAAGAACCCGGTCGTTATGGTATATGCCATTTGTAACAATTATTTCACTTCAGTGGGCACAGCCCTTGCCTTAGGGCCTGCCAGCTCGAACTGGGCAGAGAAGACAGTTTCAGAATGTTTCCTGAGCTCCATGTGTGCCAGGGTCAGGAACATGAGGATGCAAGGACGGTTCTTCCCTCAAGAACCTTACCTTGAAAGGAAACTGGCTTGTGTGGGATCAATCACAAATGCCCAGGTGGAGGAAGCAGTGCTGTGGAGCCACAGAACCCCACACTGGCCCCTGGCCAACAGCTGTCAGGCCAAGTAGCTTCCTCCAAGTAGAATCAACATAGAGCCAGGGTGACTTCACATCGTGAAGCTTTGGACAGCTCAGCCCACCAGGTGGGACATAAGCATACATTTCCCTTTTGTAATGGCTCTTGGTTTCACCTGTTTTCTGTAAAGCAAGATCCCAATGTCAGTTGACCAGGTGCAATGGTGCATGGCTGTATTAATCATAGCTGTTCTGAAGGCTGAGGCAAGAGGATCACAAATTCAGGCTCGACAACTCAAAAAATTAAAACCCTGTATTCCCTGGGTTCAATCCCCAGTACTAGGGGATGGGGAGAGTGCCCTACATGACAGAGCACCCCCGTCCTCCTCAGTAGAGATTCTGCCTTATTCCTTTAGCCTCTCTAAACCCAGGTGGCCTTTTCTCACCTTCAGATCTGTCTCCCACTTGCCACTGAGAACTGTCCCCTCATAAGTCACCTCCAGGTAATGGCCTTGGAAAATGATATCGACCTGAATCCAAGTCAGGCTTGTCTAAATGTTTTCATTTAGGAAAGATGACATTGTCAGACTCCTTGTAAGGTGACAAATATGTACCGTCATACTATGCTGAGCATCACTTCATAGAGAACTTGGAGTGCTTATATGCTAAAAAGCATGTGTCACTTGGGACATGTTTCACCTCCATTTCCTAGCCAGGCTTGACCCCAGCCTCAGACTCCAGTTTGATTGGCCAAGAACCAATACAAATAAGTTGGAATATTGTTGTCTAAATGTATTTTGCAGTTAAGAGCTGGCAGAATTCTGGTCCTCTGGGTGCGCAAGAGTCCCAGGTCATGGACTGCTTGCTAAGCAGCTACAAAAACAATTCAAGAAGTAGACACCGTTTTACTTACACACTCAGAGGTGCAAGAGGCAGACTATGACTCCTGATCTGTTGGGAGTTTCTTTCACCAGCAGTTTTTGTTTTTGTTTTTGTTTTGCAGTCCAGGAAATTGAACTCAGAATGCTGCACTTGCCAGGCAGGAGTTAATTCTACTGAACTATCTGCCCCCTGCACCCAGCAGTTTTTTAAAGGGTCTGCAGTTTCTGAAGGACTAATACTAGAATCTGTTGAGAGAAGCAGATCAGGGAAGCTCAAAAAACAGAGCAGGGTTTTCTTAATTTATATTTTTACAGTGCTGAAGATTGAACCCAGGGCCTGGTACACTGAGCCCTTGGAGCAGGATTCTTAGTAAATGAAACACAAACTGCAACTTCTGCTACAGAAACCTGGGCTCTGCCTGGCCTTTGTCATTGGGAGTTGGCTGGTTCTTTGAACTGATACTGAGATTGAGATGCTGTCAAATGGATTTACAGACAGGAAATATCAAGTCTTCCTCCTCTATGAGCAGCGCTTAAGATATTTGTGTAAGAAAACAGACAAGCCAGCTGAGGCCTAGTTGAAGTTAGCAGGGGCTTTGCCCATAAGTCCGAATGACAACCTCAGCAGCTCAGACAAGAAGACAGGGAAATCAGCCCAAGCAGGCCTAGCTCCCACTCCCTCCCCTGCCTTGTGGGGCAGCAGTGAAGATTAAATATACAGGTGTTTGTCAGTTGCTTGAAATAGAAGATGTGTTCCTAAAGTGACCATTAACTTTTGATTTTTGAGTCATTCACAAATATTTAATAAGATACCTGCATGTTCCAAGAGTTGCCACAAAGCACTGAGAGATAGCACGTGAACAAAAAAAAAAAAAAAAAAAAAAGGCCACATTTACTCAGAAAGCTACAGAAGCCAGGCCTGGTTGCACAGCCCTGTAATCCCAGCTACTTGGGAGGCTGAGGAGGATAGAGAGGATAGAGAATTTAGGGGAAGCCTGGGCAATTTAGTGAGAATTTGTCTCAAAAATAAATAAATAAATACAAAGATCTAAGGCTATAACTCAGGAATGTGCCTTTGGGTTTGATCCCTGGCAGTAGAGGGAGAAAAGTTTAGATGGATTAATAAGGAGGGAAGGTGGGACAAGCTAAGGGAGGAAGCATATCTGGGCCATCAGAGCACAGCTTTGCAGGGCTGGGGCCAGCTCTGCAGACCTCTAGAAGCAGAAAAATGTGAATATTTGGGGACCCTTAAGCTGGCTGGGTTGAGGAGGGAAGGAAAAGGACTAAGGTGTCTTGGGCTTGTCAGTATGACGGGAAAAGTTTTTCCGCTTTGAGCAAAGATGAGAAGGGTGAGGTTTGCTGGCAGCCTGGGTCAGGAAGAAGCAGGTAGTTCCTTCCACCTGGGTCAGGACCATGCTATGGGTGATGGATCCGCCTCCTACAACCCACAGTGCCAGAGTGCACCAGCCAGTCTCAGCCCGGGCAAGTGGAGGTGTAAGAGAAGGCCAATTTGGAGACATAAAGAAGCAAAAGCCATGTCAGCTTTTGACCCACAGTACATGTGGAATCCTACTGGGCATGGGTGGAAACCCTGTCCCTTGGCAATAGAGGAGAGCACCCAGCCAGGTGATGATTGACAGCCCTCACTGAGATGAGGAAGGTGATGATCTCAGCCCTCACTGAGGTGAGGAAGCTGGGGAAGGATGAGACGAGGGCTAACGGGAATGCAGAGGGGTGCAGCTTAGGAAGGCATCTTTGATGTGTCTCCATCTTGCCTTTCCAGCAGCAAGAGAATAGGTGCCATCTTCCCTGGAGCAGAGTTTCAGCTGCACACACAGGACATGGCAAGCCACCTCTGCAGGACTAGAGTTACAGAAGGATCAGGAAACCCCTGATCTCAAGCCCTCAGCCCTCCTCGGCTTCAGTGTGCTTCCTGCCTCCCAGGATCAGTGATGGAAAAGCCGGCAGGCAGGAAAAAGATAACCCAGGCCCCAAAAGAGGAAGCAGTTGTACAAGAGACCACTCTCAAAGAAGAAAAAGGGTCAGGTGGGAAAAGGCTGAACAAGAGACGTCCAAGGGCCAGCAAACACCGCAGAGAGCCGACTCTGAGCCCTGAGGATGAGGCACATCTCTTTGATGCCTTCGATGCCTCATTTAAAGATGACTTTGAGGGGGTTCCTGTGTTTGTGCCCTTTCAGAGGAAGAAGCCCTATGAGTGCAGTGAATGTGGACGGATATTTAAGCACAAGACAGATCACATTCGCCATCAGAGAGTTCACACAGGAGAAAAGCCCTTTAAGTGTGAGGAGTGTGGGAAGACCTTTCGGCACAGTTCTGATGTCACTAAACACCAGAGAATTCATACCGGTGAGAAGCCCTTTAAATGTGGGGAGTGCGGAAAGGCCTTTAACTGTGGCTCCAACCTCCTGAAACACCAGAAAACACACACAGGCGAGAAGCCCTATGAGTGTGAGGAGTGTGGAAAAGCCTTCGCCTATAGCTCTTGTCTCATCCGCCACCGGAAGCGCCACCCAAGGAAGAAGCACTGAGCAGGCAGTGGCTTGTGGCACTCTTAGTTTGTGATGGTGCACTGTGGCCTCCCTCATTCATGGAAGTCCCCAAGGTCATGTATACTGTACGAGGTGTGCCTATGGCTGCCTGGTCTGTCGTCATCAGAAAAATCCACCTGCCAGACATAGGAACAACTGAGCCAGCCCAAGAAGTCTGTGCCAAGACAATGATAACCCCGAAGCTCCCTAGACTCATTGCTGCTACACTCATTTTCTGAGATACTTCATGCCACTCGGGACTCAGCACCAGAGACACATAGCACAAGCCCTGGAACAGTGCAGTGCCCAGCAGGAGCAGCATCTGCTGCTGGGGAGGGCCCAGTGTCTTTTGCATCAGCCCTTCTGCCAGCACATCTAGGGATTCCAGTCTATGGACACTTGGTGCCCTGGGTCTCCAAGCCCAGCCTCATGCAGCTGAGACAGCGCCAAGACCTCAAGCTGCATCGCAGTGCTCTGTGGCCAGCTCAACAGACCCAGGTGTCCACTGGGTGACACCAGTCCTCTCTTGTCCCTATGTAGCTGGCATCTATCTTTGAGCTGGATCACCAATCCCTGAGTTCAGGCCTTGTCCTCAGAACTGAACCATATTATGTGCACTCCTGTCACAGCTGTCGTCTCAAACAGGCAGCCTGACTCACCTGGATGTTCTCATTGGAAATAGGCTCAGTATGCCCTTGAGCACTGCCACCGTGGGAGATTTCCTTCCCAGACATGCAGTGGGGCTCAGGTGCTGTTGACAGCACCAGTGTCAGCTTTGACTCGCTTGATCTAAAGACATAGCAGTGGCCCTGCCTGAAGTGGCCCTCCACTCAGGTTAGTGCCACTTCCCTGTCTGTCTCCAAGTCCTTCCTACCCCAAAGTAAGTTCATATGGTTATGCCTGCCCTCAGTGTCCCAAGAGTGGTCTGGATTGGATTCTTCCCTGGAATACTGGTTTGTAAGAGAGTAGCAAAGTGACTTTGCTGACCGGGAGGCATCTGTTTTCAACTATTTGGGCACACACACACACACACACACACACACACACACACACAAATAATAATAATATAACAACAACAACAATAATGGCCTTAGTCTTTGGGGACTCTGCCCTAAAAAAGGGACCCTGGCTGGAGATGGACTTGTTCATCAAGTAGTCAAAAACTAGGAAATGAGGGTCAGGAGGCAGAATAATTGAGTGGTCCTGGTCCCTGTGGTAATGTTTTATCCAGCCTGCATTGCTATTGGAATCTTCCTAAAAGCAAGAGTACTAATTACCCCAGCATGGCTGGGTCCTCCCAAAGCAGCAGCCCCAACCAGTTCTCATCATGATGTCACAAGTTGTGAGGCTGCCATGCTTGAGTGCCCAAAGCAAGCCCACTTCCCACCTCCAAGAACTCTCTAATCCCTGTATTCACAGCTCTGCTTGCAAAGTGCACCTCTCCTCCCTGACCACACATTGGCCAGTGGCCCAAGGAGCCCCTGGTGGCAGATGGGTCTGGAGCAGTGCCAGTGGCTGTACTGTGAAGAGGCTATTCAGGTCCCTGCTCCCGTGGGCCCATTTTTCAGGTAAGTTTCCCTGAACTGCGCGAGCACACTTGCGTGCACACGCACGCACACACACACACACACACACACACACAGAGTGCCTAGAACAGGAAAATAAAATTCACATAACCTCCCAAACCAACTGAAAGTCTTGTGCAGGAGTTTAGCCTCTGGCCTTGTTAGCTCTCTATAGAAAACCCTGGAGCCCAGTCCATCACCTTCCAGGTCTTACCCCATAGGACAGCACTTTAAGCCCTGACGGTATTCTCATGCTACACTTCCCTAGGCTGCAGTCAGCTCACTGCTCCAGAGAGACCTTCATGGCACCACATGTACCTGTAGGGGGACCTCAGTGGCACCACCGCCACTGGCAGGATGACTTCGGGCACTGCACTTTTCCACGGGAAAAAAACATTCCAGGTGGAGGACCTCCCCCTGGGATCTACTTGTTCAGGTGTTAGAGCTATCCTGCCCTACCTGGGCTGAGTCACCTCAGACTGCTTCACCAAGAGAAAAAAAAACCTTAGAGCCTCAGAAATGGAGATTTAATGAGGCAAAATTGCTACTGGTGGCTCCAGTCCATTTCTTGCATCAAGGGCTCCTGGCTTCCGAGGCAGCCCTTCCTCGGAAAGGCAGATGTCAGCTAGTGTTGGAGACGGGGCACACGCACTCATGTGTGGGTCTGGCTTGAAGAGCTGACCACATTGCTGACACCGCTGAAACCTATCCACTAGGTGGCAGGGTGGCACTGGTGCTTCAGGAGCCCTGGCCCCTGGCCCAGGTCCTGGTTACAAAGATCTATACTGCAATTTTCAGGAGCAGGCACATAATATTTTTGAGAACACAGTTTACTTTCAAATGTTGAGCAAATGGCGATGTCAAAAATATGTATACCCTAAACAAGCCATGTAACAGATTGGCCAAAGGTCAGTCCCTCCTAGACATAGATCACGAGTTGGCAAATGTTTTCTGTAAAGAGTCAGCTAGAAAATGTTCCTGGCTTTGCAGCTGTGTAGTCTGTCAGAGCAACTCAACCCCACCACCTGTGAAACAGCAGTGATAGAGGGCACTGGTTGTACAAACGTGACTATGAGCCAACCAAACTTTTCAGGACAAAGCAACAGCTATAGTTTGCCAACCCCTGTGCATCCAAAGGGTATGTAAGAGTTCAGGCTACAGGGAGCTGGCAAGCCTATTCTTTCTTTCTGAAGGTGTTGAAAATCCTCCAAAAGTAAATGTCCAGGAAGGGCTGCCTCGGAAGCCAGGAGCCCTCGATGCAAGAAATGGACTGGAGCCACCAGTAGCAAGGACTGCTCAGAGCAGATCTTCTGCTACTTGATGTGGGAGGGTCCTAGTGTGGACACAGACATCAGTGACAGCCCAGAGCACCCACACATGCCCCAAGGATGTCTGAATTTGATTTTCTTAAATTATTATGGTATCTCAGTAACTTTTTCCTATTACCAGTGGGAAATGTCCCTTTTAATGAATTCACAATACTCTGGTTTCTCTTCAGATTGTATAAATCTTTCGCCTTTTAATGAATTCACAATGATCCATTGATTAGAAGCTAGAGCCAACCTAACCATTCTTGAACCAAGACACTGGATGTTTCTGATGTATATTGCTATAAATAATGCAACAGTAAATACCTTTTCAACAGTTAGGACCCAAGCCGGGCGTGTTTGTGCAGGCCTGTAATCCCAGGGCTCGGGAGGCTGAGGCAGGAGGATTGTTGTGAGTTCAAGACCAGCCTGAGCTACAAAGTGAGCTTAAGGCCAGCCTGAACTGCATAGTTAGACCCTGTCTCAAAAAGACAAAAAAAAAAAAAAAAAATTGGACCCATAGGACAAGCCCAAGACATGGAATGCCGTATGCCAAGTACCTGCCCTGGGGTGGGCTGCATAGACCCCTACAGCAGTGCACAGATCACAGGTGGCTCCATGGCCCTCCAGCAGCTGGTAGATGGGGTCTTTCTTTTACCATTCACTGAGGGAGAAGGTATGTGTTGCCATCCAATGTCCTTAATTTTGGGGTAGGAAGTAGATAGTAGCGAGCGTAAGCCTTCCAGCCAGAAATCACCGGCTTAGCCTCTGCCTTGGTAGCTGTGGGACTTTGGGTGCATCACTGAGCTGCCTGGTGCCTCAGTTTTCTCAGATGTAAAGTGGGATGATAATAGTACTCACAGTGCTGTAAGGCCACTGAAAACTCAGGAACTTGATATGTGACAGTCTCAGTACAGTGCTGAAGGTTTAAGAAATGCCAGCACATGGGAGGTTGAGGCAAGAGGATCTCTGCAAGTTCAAGACCAGCATAGGGACTACAAAAGATCACAAGGCCAGCCCAAACTGTATAGTGACACCCTGTCTCAAAAAAAAAAAAAAGCACAAAAAGCAAATGCCAGCATTTCTTGGGTTGATTAGAAAATCAACCTTGTTTTTCTTTTCTTTGTTTTTGGTTTTTTGTTTGTTTGTTTGTTTGCTAACTGGGAATGAACCCAGGGGCTCTGCCACTGAGCTACATTTTCTTTTTTTATTTATTTATTGTATTGAGAAACAAATAGCAATAAGAGTTTCAAAGGTTAGTAGTAGTACAATAACTAATACATTGCATATTGTTGTCTTTGCAGTAGTTATCCATAGTACAAGATGCAAACATGATATTCTGTCCAAATACTATTAGTACAAATCTTTCTTCTCACTGCATTAAGAGAAAGTAGCTATATATCTGTCCTATTTTGTATATACAAATACAAAATGGTCCTTCATTTTTATCATCCTTTTTTTGTTTAGTTTTGTCAGAGATGGGTATTCCATTACCATTTAAATATTGTAGGTATGTGAATTCATAAAAATAATCCAATATAGCCCAGTAGTCCATAATAGTAGTGGGTTATCCACATGACTGGCAATGTCAGAAGTTGTTGACGTAAGCCTTTTATAGCTCAGCATATTGATATGGCTTTACTTTTTATACCTTCCTGCTGGATAATTAAGACCAAGATAAAGGAAGACCTATATAACAAGAAATGTAACTTTTATATCTGGCAAGTTCAGTCAGATTCCCTCAGGATTTACCCTGAAACCCTGTACTGCAGTTTGCAGATCCTTTGTCAGTGTCAGCCCTGTGGATGAGTCCAAGGCCATTGCTTAACCAATTTTGAGCTACATCTTCTTAATGAGAACAAATACTTGTTCACATGTATGAAAGGCAACCTGCAAACCAGTGACCCTGAATGCTTTTGGGAAAAGGCTGAAACTGAATAAGCATGGAAAATAGCAAAATGATTTTTTGATGCACCAGGAAATTAGAAATATTTTTATGTATAGATCATGATTCTAAAAAAAAAAAATTCTATATCTAGGCATGGTAGTGCACACCTTTAATCTCATCACTTAGGAGGCTGAGGCAGGAAGACTGCCATGAGTTTGAGGTCACCCTGAGCTACATAGTCAGTTCAAGGCCAGCCTGAACCACAGAGCAAGACCCTGCCTAAGGAAAAGAACAACAGCTACACAAGCAAACTAGAATCAGCCTGCCATCTTTTGCTGTCACCCTGTTGGTGCTGAGTGACTCATTTTCCATTTCTTCTAAGGTCACTATTTGTGACATCTCAGCACTAGCCCCATACCTTTTAGGATAACAGTATTTGGTGTTTTGTTTAAAAGAAACTCACTTTCCAGGAAAAAGAAAACTTGAATGACTTGGTTGAAGTAAAACACAATAGAAGTTTCAGAAAACTCAGAGCTCAGTAGTGGTGGCACTCACTAGGATTGCTGGGTCAGCAGAGGCCAGAGGAACTGATGACGTGGGCGCTTGGTCACTGCAGAAGAGCCCCAAACCAGTGAGCTGAGGGCCTGACCATGAGGTGTGAAAAGAACAGGGTAGGCCAAGACTGGAAAGGAGAAATTAATATAGCCAGTGGAAATAGAAGCCATTGGGAGGATAAAAATCTAAAAAGACTAAAGAGCCCCAGCCCCCTCATGAACCCTTAAATTGGATAGTTTAGTCTTTCTGAAAGAACACCCAAGTCTAGACAAATATAGTCTATTCAAGAAACAGCAGCTGCAGTCATATGTGGACATGTGACCCAGAGAGAGAACAGAAAATGTACCCCCTTATTTTAGTGAGCAACTATGACTTTAAAATCTAAATTTCAGCCCCCATATGACTCACATATGCAAAAGTCCTAAACAAAACACCAGCAAACCCTGCTCAGCATCTCCCTAGCGAATGAACCTGAAAGAGTAAATAAAATCTGAAAGGTACAATAGATATTGTGAAAGGGGAAGAAACTGTTCGGAGGGAAAGAACAACTGGGACGAGGGAAAGCAGAGAGAAAGAAGGAAGGGGAAAAAAATACATATGTATATACACAGGAGAGCTTGGATAATTGTGCTGCTGATTTCTACCAGTCTATCAAAAGGAGCAGTTAATGCTCAATTTTTTTGTTCCCTCCTTTTTAATTTTTTATGATTTTTGACCAATTTTGCAAGCTGATATCTGGTAATCTGAACTAATTTGTAGACATTATGCAATATAATGACCATTGTTGAATTCCTATCCTTTTGCTTAGAATAATTTTGTATTGTTTCTAATGATTTTTTTACTGTCACTTCTCAACCTTTTGGCTAAGATCAAGTATTTAATAGGGTTTCTTTTTTGTTTTTTTTTTTTTTT
>PVKA01052451.1:0-11706 GCA_004027165.1 Ctenomys sociabilis
TAAATATAATATCATGTATGCACCTTGTACAATACCAAAACGTTATGAAAACAGTTTGCAATGTATTAATTCATCGACTCTGTATGGTTAAGGTGTTTTGAAACTGTCTGATTGACATTTGTATTTTAATAAAATAAAAATAAATGGAAAAAAATAAAAAAATAAAATAAAATAAAAGGAAGCAGAAACTGGAGAAAGATCCAGAATTAAATCTCAGCATTCACTACTTCTCAACTGATGAAATAGCATTGTGTTTGTGTGTTGGGACAACTGCCAAGTTTTTGCCACAAGGTCAGTAATGAAGAGAGGATTAGCCTGTTTCCCCACTTGTCTGCCTTTGGGATGAGAAGGCCTCTCCTTGTTTTCCTGAAAGCCAGAACCCACACAGGGTAGGCTCTGGTTAGGCCAGCATGGAAGAACTTCACCCTCACTAAGGATAATCAATTGTTGATAATATTTAAATCTTGCTTAACATAAAAGGAAAAATCTTCATGAAATTTAATTCTCTTTCCCTAATAATCTCAACCTACAGTCTACTCTTAACAAGTCAGCAATTTGACCTCTCCCTGAGAGACAGACACAGATAGCTGAGCACGAATACAAGGAACACAGCATCCTGCTCTTGCCACAAGGCTCAGCTCAGTGCCAACCATATGGTAGAAGATCAACATATTGATATTGAAATGAATTGACTCACTGTTTCAATATTTCCTTTATAAAATAAAGCTCTATTTTCTATATGCTTTTCCCCAGTCCTTGTGCCTTGTGCCCATCAACCACTGAACTATTTCTGTCTGGAGCCATGTAATAAATTATATTACTCTTTCAACTAAAACCAAATTCAAATTTAACCTAAAAAACATGAACTTCATAAAATATCATATATTGCATTAAATAAAATAAATACAATCACATTTACCAAAAGTCAGATTAAAGCTTAGTACAGGTAGCTAACATGGTGTCTGTGCAGTGGTGCTTCACTCCTAGAAGATTTCCATTCTGTATCACAAGCACATGTTAATTTCACAGCTATCAGGGAATCTGAGCATGATCACACCCATGACTCGATCGCTTTCTACTCTTCTCTGTTCACCTTCCTTTGCTGAAGTTTCACAGCTCTTTCATGGGCTCTGCAACAGGTGTGTGTTCAACATGGACTTATTCCCTCCCTTCTCACTCTTAGCTTAAGATTATAAAAAATAACACCACAAGAGCATGACATCAAAGCTGTCAGCTTTTACAAGTTCACTTTTTCCTACAGCTTTTCTGCTCTGAGTAATCCTCCATTTCACTCCTGAGGCTTAAATATTCTCTTTCTACTGCTCCTGATGCTTTTATATGGTCCCAGCTCTCTTCAACAGTACCGTAGCTCTAAATTTACAATTTTATATTCTGCAGTATCCTCATAAGATTTTCATGGCATAAGAAACAATCAGATTCCTCCAAAGAAATATAAACATTAAAGAGAAAGGTCATCAAAAGCATCTTTTCCTCAAAAAATAAAATGTTTTTGCTATATAAGTTTTGCAGTGTTTAATTTTTATATTTGTATATCTTATATGGTGATACAGTGAAATAGTGAAAGTAAAATTATACTTCTTCTCACCCATTTCTGCAATCATGCTTTTCTCCTCAAGCAACCAGTTTTTCTAGGGTATGTCACTCATGTGAACATTCACTGTGAGTCCCTAGACACCCTGCCCCAGAAAAGTTGCTCAGGAACTATTTCCTTGGGACTCATAGTGCCATGCTCAGCTAGCCAGGCATTCATAGAACACCGCAGAAGTGGTCTAGAGGGGCTTGACTACTGCTTGAGCTGGCAACAGACCTTGACATCTGTGGTATAAGGTTAGTTTTACCATTTACCCAAGAGTTATGGGGCTGTGGAGGGGAGGCTTCCCTACAGATTTCAAAGGAAAGACCAGGAGACCAAGCTATGCACCTCTGAGAGGGAGATGTGTGAAGCCGTAGGAATGAAGCTGTCATTGCAGTGGAAATCCATGGTGTGTGAGGTGTCAGGAATGTGGAACATCTGCTAAGAAAGCTGAAGACAGATCGTGCATCCAGTCTTACAAAGATGCCACATGGGCTGCAAATGACTACAATAAGCATGGGAATTTCCAAGCCCTCTGAAACTCACTTTTTATCACCATGAAGGGTTTTTTATGCACCTGAAGTTAGAGTTGGACCTACAGAACTTGGTATTTGCCTTGCTGAGTTTCATTCTCACTTTGGTCCTATTCATCCCCCCCCTTTATTCTATTTTAAAATGGGAATGCTTTCCCTGTGCCATTTTATTTTAGAATAAAGTAACTTGTATTTCTCAGTTTTACACAAGTTCCTATCTAATTTGCTTCAAATCTCAGAAAAGACTTCAACTTTTGAACTGGAATTCTTCAGACTTTGGGAAAAGGATAAATTTGGTTTTGGTTTTATGTATGATAACCACATAATGTCAGGCAAGATTGTAAGCCTGCTCCACCCTGTGTATGGAAGTAAAATGCCATTTAACAAATATGCTTGGGTTTCAAGTTGACAAAAGGTAAAAGGTGCTGATTCAGTTTAGTTTTAATTTGCCTGGATTGAGAGCTCCTAAAAAGGTGACTGGATGAAAAGGCTGCTGTACTGATAAGTAAGTCAATTAAGAGATGTACAAATCTGAATGTGTTATTACCAGGCAGTGCCAGTTGGAGGTAGGTCAGTTGGCATTAGGGGGAAGATGTACCTGTTCACGGCAACGCCTGACCTCTACTCTCCTTCTGGCCACCATGAGCTGACCAACATCTCTCCACCAAACCTTCTCCTATTCTGTTCTGCAGTCATGTTTTTTCTCCTCAAGGAAACAGTTTTTCCAGGGTATGTCACACATGTGAACATCTCACTGTGAGTCCCTAGACACCTGACTCCAGAAAAGTTGCTCAGAGACTATTTCCTTGGGACTCAGCACCATGCTCCACCAGCCAGGCATTCAGAGACCACTTCACCAATGGTCCAGGGGGCTTGACTACCGCTTGAGCAGTAATGCTCAAGCTTTTCAGTGAACCAGCTGATCATGGGCTAAATCCTGTGAAACATAAGCAAATAAACCTGTCCTCCTTTAAGATGTGTGTGTTAGGTATTTTTTCTGAGCAATGGAAAAAATGACCAATGCATGTGTTTTCTTCACATAATGGGGACATGTATACAACAAGTCATACAAGTGTGTATTGAGTTTTTTATTATGAGTGTTTTCTAGTGAGCATTATTGAGAGACCCTCTTGTTATTTCATTAAAATGTCTCTTGCAATCTCACTGGTTTTCTCCTTTTAGGCTCATGATCAATAAGCTACACTATTCATCTCTGCCCAGTAATCTATATGTACTCACTGCCATTTCTCCTTCTGTGAAAAGTATAAATGAATATATTACAAATTTTCTACCGTGGAAATTTTCTTTTATCATTGTCTGTTAGGGTTAGTTATGTTTGTGGCCATAATAAACTGATCTTGATATTTTCAAAGGAGCCACTCTGTTCATGTCAGTTCGTGTCCTTCCTTGTCTACTGTCTCACAGGGGCAGTATGCACAGAAATGGAGTAATACTAGTCCACGAACATGTATGCATCTCACTAAAGCTGCCTGCTTAGTTACCATAACAGAAATATAAAGGCCTGTGTGCCTTAATCGATAAACATTTATTTCTCACAGTTCTGGAGGATGGAAATCTATAGGGTGTCAGTGTGATTATTTTCTTGATAAAGAGTTCTTCCTCATTTATGGATGGCCAGTAGTCATTACACCCATACAGTGGTGGAAAGCAGAGACTGAGCAATCACTTTCCTACTAGTTACAACCCAAATGGCTATAGCCATGCCCTTCTGATGTAGACACAAAGCACACCAGGCCACCTTGTCACTGTGGTGAAAGTTATTGTTTGTTCCCACCAGGATCTTTTAATGATTACTCATTGTTCTGCTCCCAAGGAATGCAATCAGGAGATGGTCCTTACTTTTCTGTCTACTGTTAGTGAAGCGCTGTTCCCTTAAAGCACGAACCTCCCACAACTGAGTGCATTTCTTTCGGCTTCTCCCACAGTGACTTTGGAGGAACCCGTAGCAGTACAGAGTGGGACTGTGTTGAAACAAGTGAAAATCTTGTTGTCTCAGCAACAGCTGAAGTGAATAAGATGAGCTGAGAGAATGTGAGAAGGTGAAAAGAAGGAATCTGTTCCCCAAAATGAGGGTGGTCACATCTTTCAATACAGAGTGACCTTGATAAGGTAATCCAATGGACAAATTTTATTACCAATTTGAGCCGAAGTCCAATTGCATGTGGAAAAAAAATTGGCCTAGTCTCTGAATCCCAACCTTTAAATTACAATGTAAATTATTTCAATTCGCTATCTAATAAGAGATAGTTTCCCAATTCTCCACTACTTAAGTGATTTCAATTGCTATTAGCTATTGTCTTGGGCTGTAATATTAGAAGAATCCATTTTAACCATCTTTTCTTGATGTAGGAATTTTAAATATACTGTATGTCTTAGTAAGCAAAGTAAATTCTTAAAATAAATGCTCTATAATCAGGACCATGGAAATTTAAATTCATTTAGTTGACTGAAACATCTCCTATCAAAGTCAACCACTTTGAAGTCCTCTTTCTTATCTCTCACTTATTTTTTATTTCAATATAAACATCTCTTTCTTACTAAATTGTACTCAGTTCTCCATATCAGATTATATCTTCTATACTATGCTCTCCTCCACACATGTATTAATTTACCATAGTTGTAATCTGTAGGAGATATTTATTGAGAATCTGTTTTCCTAATAGACTCCAAGATTTTAGAGTACAACTCAGGTATGGTTTGTACACTGCGATGGGCTGACAATCGGTGGCCAACTTGCAACATCCCACTGAAATGAACCAATGTGATGCTGGGTAAAGGAGGCCCACCTGAGGATTGTTGCCAACAAAAGAAAACTTGGAGAAGAGGTGTGGTTGGGAGACTGTTGGATTCTCTTGGGTGCTGTTAGTTATCTTGGAGGAGTTTATCATGCTTGTTTTACTGATATGAACATGGCTATTATTGTGGGAGGAGCTGGAGACCTTGTTGTCACTGATGAGGATGACTGTGGTACGTTTTGAGAGATCTCTGATTCTTACAATGAGCATTGCTTCCTGGCTCCAGTGCAGATCCCTCAGCCTGCTGGCACAGATCCTTCATCCTGCTGGCAGAGACCTTCTAGCTTCCATCACTCACCTTTGGACCTTCCCAGTGAAGATGCTTGAAATAGACTTGCATGGGACATTGTCATGGACTCTAGGCCTTAACTGGAGATACAGGAGGCATTACCATGAGCTCTAGGTGTTTAACTGGACTCAGGCAGGACATTGCTATGGGGTCCAGTCCCTCAGGTCGATTATTTGCATCTGTACTGTGTACACAGATTTCCTTTGCTTTTTTGACTCTCTGTGTTACTACTATAAGGTATTCATATAAATTTTGTGCCCTGTATTAAATTACTTTCCTTGCAAATCCTGAATACAATATCCATTTTGTATAACTTGAAACTAAAGATATCTGTCATATCTTCAAAACATTTTTGTTGAGTGAACTTTGCATAAAATTGTACCTTACTTTATGGTGTTTTACAAAATGAATATAGGTTATGTGTATTATGTCAAAAGAGAAAGTCTAGAAAAATATAACAATATCACAAATATGGGGCCGGCTTTGTAAATTGTTTGAAAACAAAGTAAAATCCTTGTATACTCATTTTAATGAGGCTTATTTGCTTTGATAATTAGACGATATTTTGTTTTAAAATTATACTCATAAGTCTAGAAGTAAGACCAATTAGACATTATCCCCAGTCTTATTCTAAAAGAGATACAATCAGAATAAGCTTTACCCATTTTTTTATTAGTTTATTTCTTAAGACAAGCTCTTGCTATGTAGTATAGGCTGGCCCTAACCTCACTGTGTAGCCCAGCATGGCCTCAGACTTGCTGTGAGCCTCAGCATCTAGGTGCTAGGATTACAGGTGTCCTGTGTCACACCACGCAGAATAATCCTTACATTTTTACATCTGCTGTTAGTCTGCATGTGTTGTTGCATGATTTAAAAAACTGCAGTCAATAATGTGATAACACATCAAGAGTCTTATTGCTAATATTATAATTTAGAGATGGTACACATTTTTAAATATAAAGTTATACTTATCAGAATATGCTAATCTTTTAGTAATCTGCAATATTCAGTGATTACTATTACAAAATATATATGTACTTCACATTCATATTAGACTATGGATAGTGTTGGTCAGATGGCTTTTCTCCTTGGAAAAATTCAGGACACACGAGTCCTGTCTTTTCATCCCAGTGCTGGATCTTCTGCATCCAAATGGGAGGCCTGTGTGAGAGAAACACAAATGATCAGCAGTAGATGCAGGATTTAATTAGGAGTTGAATGCATCATTTCTGCCAATGTCCTACTAACCATAATCATTTTCTTTCTGCAATGTTAAGAAAGACTGAGAACAGTAAATAGATATGAAGCTTCTATGACAAGCATTTGTCACAGAAAGACCCATAAAATTCACTTTTTTGTTTCTTTTATGTGAGAAATTGAAAGGATAAATAGCTGTTTCAAAGTAAAAATTAAATAAAATGTTATGGCAAAGAAAAATTACATCATTTCAAAAGTAAGCATTGCAAACAGATGAACCAGTAGGCATAGCTATTAGCAAACTATTGTTTTTTATATTCTAAAGTTTTCTACCTGAGAATTCCTTAAAGGTTTGTGTTACTGGGTGCTGCACTTATATCAAACTTACTAATAAAGATATTAATATAACAATATTTAGTGTAACAATAGTCAGCTGTGTGTCTCAGTAACTGCACAGGAGAATGCAGGAAGCAATCCTTTTGCTCACCCATTGGATAATGTTGAAAATGTTGATGTTTATTATAAGTACTCATTACATCTTAAAAATAACACTTTAATTTATTAATATTTTATTTTCCTATGGAACACACATTTGTAATATGTCATAATTTTTTTAAAAACTCACTAATAGAAATATTCCTAAAAAATAAATGTACGTGCTATACACTCATTTGATACTCCTTTTTAGGAAAATTAAACTGACACCTCCCCTTCTAAAGAGTAAAACAATTTCAAGATATTTTATAGCTTTGTTTCCATAAACATAGACTCTTATCAGAATTTTAAAGCTGTATTCAAATAAAGGAAAACTCAGCAGAATAACAATACCATTTTGAATTGTGTAACTTACCAACAAACCTAAGTGAATTCATTTTAGGGTCAAAATACTTTGATCTCAAAAGGTTACTCAAACATAATTGTCAAGCACCTAGAGACTCCAAATCCATTACATGTGTTGGGTCACCAACTTATACATCAAGGTCCCAGTCATCACTTGCAATTTCCATGGTAATGAAATACTGTGACCATTTTGAGTTATTAGTGCTTTAAGGATTGTCGAGCAGAAGATCAGTGATGACATGACTTTGCCTTAAAATTCATCGTATAAATTCTCTGACTGTGAAAATATCATAGAAAAAAAATTGCTCCACATTACCACAAAGTACATTTCTGGGAAGTAGAAGTAAAGACAAAAAATAATTAACTTCAACCACGTAAAAGAAGTAAGGGCAAAATGCTATATGACAATTACTAAAATCACAGAAGTGAGAGAAAAATATAATTTTGGGTCATCAAAAAAAGAGAAACATTCAAAAATAATACAATATGGCCTTAAAAATGATACCATATATAAAGAAATACAAAACTACAGTCAAAAGACTGTGTAATAATGAGAAATTGATTTGCAGCCTATCCTATCCTTCTGAGTCTTTGAACTATTGTTATTTTAAAAGGATGAAGAAAACATAATTTCTGAGAAGTTGACAATATCCTGTAAAGCCTACATTTTCTAATTAAATATGGTGATAAATGACAGTAATTGTTAATTAGAATTCAAAATATATCACAATTCATTCCTAGGAGAAAACACATAAATACTGCATCAGTGACAAAAATGTACTTGAAAATCACAAGACTCCATACCGTATCACATCTATACATAAAGGCTTTAGTAAGGGTGGGGGATGTGATATGTCAAAAGAAAGCAAACAAAAGCAGAATTGGTGAGCTGAAGAGATTTTCTAGAATTTGTGGCATCAAATGGGCTTTATTTGATCCTTATTTTATTTATCAATTTAGCAAATATTTGCAATGTAAGTGTAATTGAATTCTTAATATAGATATTCCTGCCCTTATGAAGTATATATTTTATCAGAGAAAATTGAAAATAAAGTCAATAAATAAGTAAGCTCTGTGTTATAATACATGGTACAGAGGCTTGGGGAAAAGCATGTGACAAAAATTCACCAAGAAAATTTTTAAACTGCACCTGCACAAAAGCACACTTGCAGAATTAATGATTCTAGGGAAAGCAGTCTTATCATGAAGATGAAATCTGAGCAATCACTTGAAAATAGGGAAAGACTCGCTGGAAACTGCATTGCAGGAAAATATGTTTTGTATGTCAACACCTGCAGAGAAAGCTTTTCTATAATGCTTAAGAAGTGTCAAGAAGATCATTTATGGGCCCTTGACTATAGTGAAAAAAGGAAGAAGAGAGTGAGAGAACTCCCCTGGGCCCCAGGGAGGAGACCAAATAATGTGGAAGAGCTGAGTAGGATGGTAAAGGGGTCAAAAGGGGTGAAGTCAGGTTCTAGAGATTCATCCATGGTCTCTTAATCCACTCAGACTGCTTTAAAGCAAACTATCATCAGTTCGGTGGATGTGTAACTGGCAGAAATTTATTTCTCCCAGTTTGGTAGAACAACAAATTCAAGATTGAGTCACTAGGGGATCTGGTGTCTGGTGAGGCCACACTTCATGGTTCTATCCTCTTGACATGTCCATGAATGGAAGAGAGGCTAAGGAAGATTATTTTATTTTATATTTTATATTATTGTTTTCTTTATTTTTGAGATAGTTTTTCATTATGTTGCCCAAATTGACCTTGAACTCACAGTCCTGCTGTTGCAGCCTCCCAAGTAACTAGGATTACAGGTGTGTTCAGGTGCCCATGCATGAAAGTCTCTTTCCTAAGACAACCATTCCATCATGAGGGGACCACCCTCACCACCTAATTATATCAACCAGATCCCACCTCCAAATTCCACTCCATTGGAGTTTAGGCCTTCAACACATTAATGTTAGGAGGAGATATTAATTCTATACCATGCTATCCTTGGTTCCCAAAACTGTATGTCTCTCCCACACACAAAATGTGTTAATTCCATTCCAACAGCACTCAGTCTTCACTTGCTTTCACATCAAATTTAAATTTCAAAGTCTCGTCTGCATATCATCTAAATCAGAAGGGCTGAGCTTCAAAGTGTGATTCTTGAGGGAAATTCCCTTGCAGCTGTGAGCTTGTGCAGCCAAATATCTTATGATTCTCTAAACTGTAATGAAGTGATAGGCAGAAGACAAACATTCCCATTCCAAGAGTGATGGGCAGGTCCTATGCAACTTTCCTGAGATCTTAACTCAGAAGAAGTCCTCTTGGGCTTGATGGTCTGCCCTTTCTAGAAGACCTACTGCCCTCCACACTTTGTAGGGCAGAAAGAAGTCCTGACCTAGGTACCACTAGGATGCACCCCATGCCATTTTTGTGCCTTGCCTGGGCAGAAACATTTTAGTTTGATACAATCTTATTTGTTAATTTTTTTTCCTTTGGCTTTCTGTATTTTAGATAACTTGCCCATCAAAATATTCTAAAGCATTTTTCCTGTGTTTTCTTCTAGTACTTTTATTCTTTTTGGACTTGTGTTCAAGATTTCAGTTACTACTGACTTGTATTTATTTATTTATTGTATTTTAGTAAGGGTCTTCAGGATGCATGGTGTACAGGGTGTGCAGAGTGTATAGGGTCTCACTTCATAGAGCAGACTCATAATGATCCACCTGTTTTCAGCCTTTCAAAGAGCTAGGATTACAGGTGTGCACCACCATGCCCAGTCTCAATTGTCATTTTAACATGCCCTGTGGGCGGGGCTGGCACAGCAGGCTAGGGATCGAATACCAGCAGTTGTGGCTGCCTAAGCAGGTGCTTTAATCCACGGAGCTATTTGGCCAGCCCCCTTTGACTTGATTTTTATGACTGATGACAGACCATAAACATGTGGAAAACAGGGAACCCTTACACACAGTGGAGAATGTACAAATATTATAAACAGCATTCTGCACCTATGTTTAGAGCAGCACATGGTGCAACTGGAGACCATACTCTTGTGAAATAAACCATATAAAACTGTATAAGCATCCTATTGCCATCCCACCCGGGAACACTGGGCACACCCTGCTGGCCACAGATACTGAGCGTGGTGGTGAACACCACTAATCCATTGCAGAGGAGGCTAGACAGGAGGATGAGCTGCATAATGAGACCCTGGAGACCATATACCAAATAGATAAATAAATAAATAAATGAAACTAGAAATCGTTATATTAAGTAAAATTGAGTAGGCTAAGAAAGACCAGTAGTGCATGATTTCATGCATATGACATCCAGAAGAAACTGATGTCCTAGAAGTGGATAGCAAAATAGTGGTTACCAGAGTCTGAGGGGGAAGGAAAGACTGGAAAAAATCACTTAATGGGTTGAAGTTGGACTGATGGACTGCAGCCAGGTAGCAAGAAGAAATCCTAGTGTGGGAATCTATGGAATGATAACTACTATATAACTCAAAAACCTGGAAGAATGGATCTTTAAGATTTCATTATAAAAAAGTGATAAGATAACATCAGCCATCTTGTTTATATATTTAAAAGTCCAAAATTAAAATTTTGAAATCATATGGATAATTGTTGAACAATGAAAGTATGTTGGTTTGATAATTTCTCCATTGTATTAAAAAAGAACTTTTATCTATTCCTTGGTGAATTGACATTTGGTTTATTCCCAAAATTTAGTTATTAAATATTGTGCTGCTATAGAACAGGGGTTTAATTGCTGAAGTTGTTGACTCAGCATAATAATATAGCTTTACCTTCTATAGCTTGTGGTTATACTTTTTAATTTGTTTTATTAAGAAGACCTGTTAAAAGACCTGTTGCCTTTTTTTAAGACAAGTTAAAACAAGACCTGTATAACTAAAAATGGAACCTTTGCTATCCAACAAGGTCAGTCATATCCCCCAGGATTTACCCTGGAACCACGTACAGCACCTTGTGGATCCTTTGCCAGTGTCATCACCTGGATGAGTCACAGCCATTTGTTAACCAATTTGCTCTCTGTGAATGCCTGACAGAATTTTTTCTCTCTAGGTGACTCTCCTTAGGCACACTCTGCATCGTTTATCACTTTCTTCTGTCCCCATAATCTCCTTGATCAGAAAATTTGGGACACCATTTAGTTACTGGATGTCAGCGCAGAGGTTCTCTTATGCTCTGAGTCCTCACTGGCCTTGAAGGGTCATGCTGATAACTCACTACTATTATGTACTATTGTACCACTTGGCATTATTTTGCTGAATTCAAGTACCTACAATCTTTGGACTGATATCAAATATGAAAAGGTCCTTTAAAGATGTCTTACATCTATATGATGTAAGATGTCTTACATCGACAGCATATATATATATATATATATATATATATATATATATATATATATATATATAT
>PVKA01052452.1:0-11706 GCA_004027165.1 Ctenomys sociabilis
TTCGCTGACCTTGAAAGGCTAGGGCCAAAATGTTGGCTGGCCTTGTGGCTCTTCTATTTCTCCAACTCTGACTTGTGATCTTAAGTTGTTAACCATCCAGAAGAAAAGCTGATTAGTATCCTGCAGCATATGCCATTCACTTTGCCTTATCTGACTCAATTGATTTTACTTGTTGTACGTTTCCTTTTGTATTTCTGCTTTTCGCTTGTTATACTAGGGAGACTATATGATATTTACACATGTGTGCCTGGTTTATTTCACTTATGAGTATCACTCACTGTTCTAGGTTTTTTAGTAAATAGTGGCTGTTTCTTTCTGTTTGTTGATAAAATTCCTAATTCCTATAACCCTCTCCAATTCCTGTAAACAAAGTTAGTTTACAGAGATGACTTCAAGAGAAAATTAAATGGGCTTTAACTTCTTGTAACCTCGGGCTATGCAAGGCTGCACATGCAAGTACTCAGGAGCAAGATAATCAGATACCAGAAACTAAAAGAAAGCCTCAGGAAATTTAGTTTGAGTAGTGGTCACAATGACCCTGAAAACATTATTGTGTGTCACACAATGAATTTGTTTACCAAATGGAATGTGGTTCCAGGTTTTAAACTCCCACCTGCTTCCTGGGCTAGTCTGCTTTCAGTCCTCTCCTGTGTAGGAGAGCTGATCAGGCCCTGAGCTCAGTAGCAAAAGCGCAAGGGTCTGAGTTCATACAAATGGCTTTCCAAATTCCAATCTGGCTGATCTGGTTTCTATTCTGAGCGACCCATAGCAGTAATATGTGATCAGTTTGCTCTATATGTTTCTGTGTGTCAAGTTTCAAGTTCATGTTATATTTTAGTTGGTATATAGATAAATAGACACTCATGATATTGTTGCAGAAAACTAAAGGAAGACTCTGCATGGAGGAGTTCACAAGTTGACTCTTTTATTGTTGCACCAGTGGGCTGAAGGAAAACAGTTTCAAATCATTGGCCTGAGTCTGCTTTGTACAGGGTTTAAATATAATTTGCAAGCAGGAGGCACAAAGCCGACAACAAGTGGCGCAAGACAGTCTTAGCAACTACTTAAAAGGAAGTGTTTACCATTGTGTAGGAGCATCCTGGTGAAAGGGATGGGGGTGGGGTGGGGGTGTTGTTTGTGTGGGGCAAGCAAAGTTAAACATGCCCTTGACTGGGGCAGTCTTCCCCAAACATGAGGCTTTAAAAGACTGCATATACTCTTAAGTGAAATAAGTCTGATACAATGTGTAAATATTTCTTAAAAGCAAATTGGAATGAATGCATATTTTTTTTAACAAGAGGAAACACAGTCAGGTTGACTTGTCACATTGTTGATGGATTAATAGCTGTGACCAGACAGTCAAGGTTTTAGCTGAATTTAGTAAGCTAGCTATGTGACAGGCAGCAGGAGCCTATGGTCATAGGCCTCTAATTGATTTCTAATTTTTGCTATGCTATGCCTAAAAGTCTTCTATTCTGTAAGTGTGCCATGATAGCCTAAATAGTTTGCTCACAAGGTAAAGAATGACTTAACAAGACAAAAATAAAGATGTCTTTAAAGTTGGTAACATATTTTCATCCAAGTTGTTAACTGAGATATTAAAGGATTGGTTTTATAAATGCAATGTCTATTATCATTGGTCTACAATAATTTAAGAGAGCACCCAACTATATAAGACAAAACTTAATGGACATGAAAAATTTGATATGCAACAGTTTATGAGTTTTTCCTTGGTTAGAGATAATATGCATAGCCTAAAGCACTTGTTTATTTATTTATTTGTTAAAATTGTACTTATGGCCCCTGCCCCCAAGCCCACCGAGCCAGTGGGAATTTTTCCGACACTCTCTCCACCCAATCCATGTGAACCCTGTTCACTGAGGGTGTGGGAGAGCCTTTGGTTTCCCCCCCACGAGCTCTGCACCATCCTGAGCCCCCGCCCCCAAGACCTCCAAATAAGTGAGCCAGCTGTCTGAGACACCCTAGACCAACTTGCCCAGCAATTCCCTGGAGCCTCTGCCCTCAAGTCCACTGAGTGAGTGAGAATTTTTTCGAATCTTCTACTACCCAAACCACCGTTGCCTGGCCAGGTGAGTGTGTGGGAGAGCTTCTGCACTACCTAGTGCTACCTGGACCAGGGACACAACAGAGGGGAACCACAGGCTCACAGCTTTACCAGAAGAGCTGCAGCAAAAAGGAACTGAACACAACAGCTAGATCCAGACCAGGCACAACAGGATAATCTCAAACTTATTGGACTGGCACCTGAATCTCATATTTCACTAAGGTCGTAACTGCACCAAAGCTCTACACCAAAGATCAAAGGTCAGTGTTATACAAAATGACAAAGACAAGGAGCAAAAGACAATCTCAGGCCTCAAGTCCACCAATAAGTGCAGAGAACGCTAGCTCAGCTGAAATGAATGAATTAACAGAGTCAGAAGCAAAGAAACAACAGGAGAAAGGTATAGAGGAACTCAGACCGGAATTAACACCTGAAATAAAATAGAAATTTTCGAATACATAGCATCTGAAGTAATGAATCAAATCCAGAAATGTGTGGGGGAAACCAAATGCCCACCCAGAACAAGTGCAGAGAACACTATTCCAACTGAAACGTATGAATTAACAGTGTCGGAAGCAAGGAAACAACTACAGAAAGGTAAAGAGGAACTCAAAGCAGAAATAATTTCTGAAAAGAAAAGAATTCTTTGAAATCATAGCGTCTAAAGTAGAGAATCAATTACGGAAATATATATAGAAAACCCAATTTGGAAAAACCTCTGCAGTAAAAGAATTAATAGCTACCTCTAAAGAAGACACGGATTAAAAAAAAAAAAATAGAGGAGATCAGAAATATGACGGATTCCTGGAATGAGCAATACAGAAAAGAAAAGGAACACATGAAACAGAGTCAAAGAGATATAGAAGAAATAAAGATATCAATCATGAGTCTACAAAACCTTTTGAGTGAAAGAAAAGACAGAGTTTCAGATCTTGAGGATGCTGGGGCAGCTAGTGAAAAGGTGAGAAAGGATCTCTTAACAACAATGAGAACACAGGAAAAAATAATCCATCACATGCAAGATGACGTCAAGATGAACAATGCGAGATTAATTGGCATCAGTGAGAATGAAGGAGTCAATACAAATGATATAAAAAGAACATGGGCAGAAGTAATTGCAGAAAACCTCCCAAATATGAGGAAACAACCCAACATTCCGGTAAGCAAAGCATACAGAACACCAAATAACTTCAACCCAAGTAAAAACACACCGAGGTCAAGATCCCAGAAATCCAACACAAGAATATTACACTGAAAGTTGCTAGAGAGAAGAAGCAGATCACATTCAAAAGAAAATGCATCAGAATTACAGCCGACTTCTCTACACAAACAATGAAGGCAAGGAAAGCATGGAGCAGAGTTCTTCAAGTCCTACATGAAAACAAATTCCAACCCAGACTACTATACCCTGCAAAACTCTCTTTCAAGTTTGATGGATAATTGAAAAACTTCCACGACAAAGAATAACTGAAGAATTTCATGCTGACAAAGCCATTCCTACACATGCTACTGAAAGATATTCTAGAGAGAAACCACAATGATCAGAATTCCATGAATGAGAACTGAAGGAACCCACTAAACAGTGCAAAAAATTAAACACAGGATAAAAAGGAGTAAACGACATCAGGTAAATATCATGACAATCATAAATCATCACATTTCAGTTATAACCATCAATGTAAATGGACTCAATTCACCAATTAAGACAAATAGACTGGCACAGTGGATTAGGAAAAAAATCCAACAATATGTTGAATAAAAGAAACACACTTAACTCAAAAAGACATTCATAGGCTCAAAGTCAAAGGATGAAAAACAGTACTACATGCCCCAGCACCTCAGAAAAAAAGCAGGAGTAGCAATTCTGTTCTTAGACAGTCTCAACTTCAAACCAAGAAGGATCAAATGACATAAAGAAGGCCACTATATGTTGGTTAGGCGAAAAGTTCAAGAGGAAGAGGTAACACTCATAAATATCTATGCACCAAAACACAGGAGCACCCAACTATGTAAGGCAAATTCAATAGACATGAAAAATCTAATATCCAAGACCACAATCTTAAGAGGATACTTTAACACCCCCTTATCTCAAAAAATATATGTCAACCAGAAAAAAATTAGCAAAGAATTAACAGACCTGAACTGGAGCTTGGAACAAAGGGATCTGGTGGATATATACAGAGTGTTCCACCCAACCACAGCTGAATGCACATTTTTTTTCAGCTGCACATGGGTCATCTTCTAAAATAGACCACATACCAGTCCATAGGTCATGCTTAAGCATATGCAAGAAAATAGAAATTATGCCATGCATATTATCTGACCACAGTGCAAGGAAACTGGAAATAAATGACAAAAAACCCAGAAAAAACAGCTAAATACATGGAAATTAAACAACACACTACTCCAAAATCAATGGGTCACAGAATAAATTAAACAAGAAATTCAACAATATCTCCAATTCAATGAAAATTCAAGCACGACTTACCAGAATTTATGGGATGTGATGAAAGTAGTTGTCAGAGGGAAAATCATAGCTATGAACTCACACATTAGGAAAAAAGAACAGGAATAAATAAACACCTTAATAATGCACTTCTGACATCTAGAAATGGAAGAGGTAACCAAGTCAGAGCCAAAAGATGGGAAGAAATCATAAAGATTAGAGCAGAAATTAATTCAATTGGGAAAAGAAAACAGTTCAACGAATCCACAAATCAAAAAGCTGGTTCTTTGAAAGACTAAATAAAGTTGATAAGTCACTAGCTAACCTCATCAAAAAGAAAAAAATTCAAATACAAGCAATAAGAAATGAAGAGGGTGAAATCACCACAGACCCAGTGGAAATTCAGAAGATTATTAATAACTACTTTGAGGATCTTTATGCTCACAGAATAGAAGACACAGAAGAAATGGACAGATTCTTTGAAGGTACAAATTACCAAAACTGAAGATACAACAACTCTCAATAAACCAATAACAGCCAACAAGATATGAAACATAATAAAAAGCCTACCAACAAAGAAAAGTCCAGGTCCTGATGGATTCACAGCTGAATTTTACAAGGAAGTTATAGAAGATATAATCCCTATACTGCTCAAACTCTTCAATGAAATTGAAAAGGAAGTAGTCCTCCCAAAATCATTTCTGGAGGCAAGTGTTATACTGATTCCAAAACCAGGGAAAGACACAACCAAAAAGGAGAACTACAGGCCAATCTACCACATGAAAATAGACACAAGAATACTCAATAAGATCCTAGAAAATAGAATACAGCAAAACATCAAGAAGATCATTCACCATGACCAGGGAGGATTAATACCAGGGATGCAAGTATGGTTCAATATTCAAAAATCTATAAATGTAATACACTATATTAATAGACTGGAATCTAAAAACCACATGATCATCTCAATTGATACAGAAAAAGCTTCAGACAAAGTTCAACATTCATTTATGTTCAAATCCTACAGAAAATTGGAATTGATGGCCTCTACTTCAGTTTGAGAAAAGCTGTCTGTGACAACCCAAGGGCTAACATAATTCTAAATGAGGAGGAACTAAAATCTTTTACTCTTTGATCTGGTAGAAGGCAAGGATGACTTTTATCACCCCTCCTATTCAATATAGTTCTGTTATCATTAGCTAGAGCCATTAGACAAGAGAGAGGATTAAAAGGAATAAGAATAGGTAAAGAAGAAGTTAAGCTATCATTATTTGCAGATGACATGATACTTCATTTGGAAGACCCGGAAAAACTCCACCAACAAGCTACTAGAATTGATACACAAATTCAGTAGCATAGCAGGATACAAAGTCAATACTCAAAAGTAAATAGCATTCCTCTACACAGATAACAAAGAAATGGAGAGAGAAATTAAAGAAACAATAACTTTTGCAATAGCACTGAGGAAAATGAAATGGAATTAATCTAACTAAAGAAATTAAAGATCTTTTCAAGGAAAATTACAGCACTCTGAAGAAAGATATAGTAGAACATTACAGAAAATTGAAAGATATTCCCTGCTCCTCGATAGGAAGAACACACATTGTGAAGATGGCTACTCCCAAAATTGCTGTAGAGGTTTAATGCAATCCGTATTGAAATTCCACCAACATATCTCACAGACTTAGAGAAATTGTTCCTGAAATTTATTTGGAACCAGGAAAGAGCTAGGATAGCAAACACAACCTTGGCCAACAAAGACAAGGCAGGAGGCATCACAATTACTGACTTGAAAGTATACTACAAAGCTACTGTGATAAAATCAACATGGTATTGGCAAGATAGAGACCTGAGGATCAATGGAATAGATTAGAAGATGCAGAAGTCTCTAGAAACACACTCGGCCACCTGATCTTCAACAAAGGCCCCAAAAATGCTTATTGGATGAAAGATAGCCTCTTTAACAAATGGTGCTGGAAAACCCAGCTCTCTACATTCCAAAAACTAAAATTTGAGCCAGGTTTATCACCATGCACTAAGTTAAAGTCAAAATGGATTAGAGATCTAAACTTTGAACAGAAACACTAAATCTCCTGGAAGAGAAAGTAGGAGGCACTCTTGAAGACATAAGTGTAGGTAAAGAGTTATGAACAAACATGTATTCTCACGGGAAACACTTGAAAGAATTAACAACTGGGACCTGCTCTTATTGAGAAGGTTTTTCACATCAAGGGAATTACCAACAAAGAGAAAAGAGAATGCACAAATTTGGAAAAAAATCTTAACTAATAAGCATTCAGACAAAGGTCTTCTCTCTAGAATTTATAAGAACTAAATACCATTACAGCCCTAAATTTTAAAGGACCAATCCAGAAATGCGCATTCGAGATGAACACACACTTCTCAGAGAAGGAAACTCTAGAAGCTAATAAATACATGAAAAAATGCTCCAGATTAACAGCCATCTATGAAATGCACATTAAAACAACACTGAGATACCATCTCATCCCAGAAAAAATGGCTATCATAAAGAAATCAACCAACATCAAATATTGGAGTAGCTGTGGGGAAAACGGACCCTTCTTCACTGCTTGTGGTAATGAAGGGTGGTACAACCATTGTGGAGATCAGTGTGGAGACTCTGAGTTGTAGGACTGGAAATCCCATTCAAGCCAGCTATCCCCCTACTGGGAATTTTCCCACAGAAAATGAAAACATCATATGATAGTTATATATGTGCACCTATGTTTATAACAGCACAATTTGTGATAGCCAAATATCGGAAACAACCAAAATGCCCATCATCTGAAAAGTGGATGAAAAAGTCATAGTATTTTTATACAATGAAGTATTACTCAGCTATAAAGAATGATAATCTCAAAGCCTTTATATTTAAGTCGATGGTACTTGAAGTTATACTCATAAGTGAAATAAATGCAACCCACATGTGTAAATATTGTATAGTCTCCCTAGTGTAAGAACTGAAAAGTAGAAACAAAATAGAAAGGTATAACACAATTAAAGGGAAAGCTTGAGTTTAAGAATTAAATAACAAAGAGAAGGTCAGAAGAAAAGCCGGCAAACATCATAGGGGCAATGCCATACATTTATGCACATAAGATGCTTAAGGCAATGACGATGAGAATCTCCAGCAGGTATTTGAAACTAGCAGTTAGTTGGCAGGATTCTCACCCTGACTAAGACTATATGTACTTGTGCCTGTGAACTTAGCAACTGCACTGATGATAGCAATGTGTAATACTAGGGCCATGATTGGAATGGCTGACATGTGGTCTCTTAAATACATACTTCTTGTCATGTCCTATCAATTATTGCTGTACTGTCTCTCAAGTAAATGTTTATTTCTAAAAAAATGCGTAACAAATCAAAACAAGAGCCAAGAAAATGTCATAGGACTGTCATGCTGCAATGCTGTACATGGTTATGTTTCTAAATTTCTGCTTAAAATATGTAATTGTTTATTCCTATTTCTTTAAATGTATATTTTTTATTTTTTTCTTTACATTCTGTAGTGATTTAAAGTTTAGTATTTGTGGGATGATACCTGTGCCATGTTATGTCTAAGATGTGTGATAATTAGACAGTGAGGTTAAGCTCAACTGCCTATGTTGTATGGTAATAATGTCATTAAGCTTCTCTTTTGGAGGGTAACTAAGTCTGCAGATCAAAAATGAGAGGAAAAAGAAGGATTACAAGGTTAGCCAACATTTTGGCCCTAGCTTGTGAGGACACAGGGCATAAGAGATCCTCTACTGTAACATCCTGTAACTCAGTGATGGCCCAAATTTTCCTATCAAGGAGATTATGGAGTCACAGTGGAATGTGATCAATGATGTAGAGTGTGCCTAACGAGAGTCACATGGAGAGCAAACATTCCCTCAGGCTTTCACAGAGAGCAAATAGGTCAAGCAATTGCTGTGACTCATCCACGTGGCTGACACTGACAAAGCATCTATAAACTACGGTATAACATTTTAGGGTAGATTCTTGGGGGATTTGACTGACCTTGTCAGATACGGAAGTTACATTTTCTGTTATATAGGTTTTGCTTTATCTTGGTCTAAAGCATCCAGCAGAAAAGTAGAAAAACGAGATATCAAAGTCAAGCCATATTAATATGCTGAGCTGTAAAAGGCTCAAGTTAACAACTTCTGACATTGCTAGTCCTACGGATTACCTACTACTATTATGGGCTTCTGGAGCATATTAGATTATTTTGCTGAATTCATGCACCTACAATATTTAAATGGCAATGGAATACCCATCTTTGACAAAACTAAACTAAAAGTGGGATATAAATGAAAGTCAGTTTTGTAGTGAAAAAAATACATATAAAATAGTTGAGATAGATATACAACTACTTTCTCTTAATCCAGTGAGAAGTAAGATTTGTACTAATAGTATTTGGACATGATTTCATGTCTGCATCTTGTACTATGAATAACTACTCTGAAGACAACAATATGCAAAATATTAATTATTGTAACTGTCCTATTAACTTGTTTTAAAATTGTTTCATTGTTGTTTCTTAGTAAGATTAATAAAAATAGTATATTTGAATGTTAGCCTGTATAATGCTTTCAATCATCAGTATAAATAAATATCATGTCAAAAAATAAACAAACTTTTTTCTCAGATCCTCCCTTATAAAATTTCATCAGTGTGAATGTGTCTCTATTTGTATTTCCTTTTTTTTTTTGACATTTATTATTTTTAGCTTCCTCCTCTCACACCTCTAGTTGTTCTTTTTCTGTCATATACAATTCTGGATGCAAACTCTGTAGCTGTTACTGGGTTTGCTATCTCATTCCCTCCCTTCACAAGATTGGGCACTGCTCACCACTATATAGGTTCTAGGAGGAGAGACAGAGGCAAGAGGCTAAGGTGCTGTGGGAAACATGACCATTTTCTCAGTTAAAACTACATTTTGTAAAAGATGAGCATGCATACTGATCAATAACTAGCTTTCTCATCCACAGGTAGCTTTATGATTTATCATGTAGCAACTTAGAATTCTAACCAAATTTGAAATGGATTTGAGTAATGAATTATTCGAGTTGCCATATTTTTCACTGGCTGACCTCATGTCCTGATGACAGAGAAATCTGAAGGGTCATCACATTACAATGCTAGCTTTCTTGTAGCTGCTTTTGTTCTTTCTAGCAGCCTCTACTAATAATTTAAATCATCCTTATTGTTTGTCTGTATATGTAAAGTTTATGCTAGTTGTGATTATTGTAAGCTCAGCTCAGAGCTATCTGGAGGTGGTGTACATTACAGAACATGATCAAGGTGAGCACCAAGGACTTCTCTTGTTGCTTTTATTAGCAGCATTTTCTGGCCATAAGTGAAGCAGAATGACTATGTTGAAACAAGAAAGCTTCAGTGTAAAGTTTAGTAGTTCCACTAGATGGTAGCAAAAGGTTGTATTTTGTCTTACAATGACAGCCTTATTAATAATATGCCCATGTCTCTATAATTAGAAATTGTGAAAAGTGAAAATTTTGTCTAAAATACTGACTGTTTTAGAGAAGGCAAAGACAGTGGGTTCAAACCTATAAAAGAAAGTGCTGGTAAAAGGTGTCGCCTTTATAGGGTACAGTCTGTCCAAATGGGAATTAAACACAACCCTGAGCCCTGGGAGAGTGCTTAATTTAAGCAGCTGATAGGTTAACTTGTTGTTAGTGTGACCCATTCCCATCTTCAATTCCTCTAGTGCCCTTCTTCGGGAGATCAAGTGTCCAGAAGGACTTCAGGCAGAAGCATTACTGATAAAACCTTTCACCCTTGGTCTTAAATCATAGGTACATTATTCTACATAAGTCTTTGTATAGAAGATTGAGCAGAGTTCCTTCAATGTTACTATGGAAAACATGCACCAAAGGAAGCAAGTTGTTAGCATAAATTTTAAGGATTTTTCATATTATTTGAATACAATAGGGATTTGGTTGTGCAGCAGAACTCAAGCCACCCTCAAACAAGTGCCAACTTGGGACTGAGCCAGAAAGTGTGCATTCAATATTATCTTAAAACTTTTTTTTGCTCTGGCATGGATTGAGATGTCTGTAGCTATTCAGCCCCCAGCCTCAAGTGGACCCCAATGAACTGCCTACGTACTGGAGAAAGATGACCAGGTTGGCCATCTCCCAGGCACATCCTGTGCATCCTTCAGTCCCCTTGGAAACTCCTAGCCACCCTCACTCTGGGTAACAGTTGCTCTTAATGCTTTTCTCACTGATCCCTCCAGTGCTGCCTCCTTCAGGAGGACATTGTGCTGGCTCAGTAGTTCTACAAGGAAGACTAGAGTGAGGTTTCTGTCTTCAAGGCACATATCTTCCAGCTGGAGTCAGTTGTTAATCATACAAAATCAATTGTTTCAGATGGGCAGCTTTAAATCCAGGATGTACCTGAACACACCATTAGGAACTTAAAATACATTCCCAGGCTTAGATCTCCATTTAGATTTCTGATTTAGCTGGTGTTTTTAGGCATCTTTGGATGTGGAGGTTAAGAGCACAGGTTTTAGATCAACTGGTTGTAGGTTAAAAAAATGAGCTCTGGAATGGGGAGTGGGTGATAGAGGGCTTGCTGAGCATGCACAAGGCCTGGAGTTCAATCCCCAGCACTACAATAAGTAAATAAACTGTTGGTCCTACTAGGCGTGTGACATGGGCTGTAAATTTGATCTCTCTCAGCCTCAGTTTCTTTATCTAAAGATGAGAGATAATAATATATGCCCTATGTGATCACACTGAGATGACAGGATAAATGTGGTATGCTATATTCAATGTAGGATGATGGTCTTATAGACTTCTAATGGATGTATATGCTGGTAGTAATGTTTTATGAATTCCTTGGTTAGCTTATAAAAAGAGAAGTCTTTTGGTGGGACTAGTTATTCTTGGAGAAGTTATCTTCCAAGTCATGTGGACAAGTCTAGCAGCTTCTAGAGAGGCTCCTAAAGGAAACACTGAAGGTCTCCCCGAATCTACCAGTGCTGCCCGGCCAGTCTTGCGATTGAACCATGATGGGAGTGGATTTTCCATCTGCAATCAATTCAGGTGACCAAAGTCCTGGTTGATATCTTAACTACATTCATGTGACATACTGTTCCATCTTAGCTTTCTCTCTCTCTCTCCTTTTTTTTTTTTTTTCATCTTCAGCCCGTATCTTT